>MU863944.1:0-203536 GCA_033296885.1 Triangularia verruculosa | reverse complement strand
TAAATATAAAATATAGGCCATTTTGGTCTACTAAGGCCTCCGATGCAGGCCTTTGAAATGCCCTGAGGTAGTGGGTGGAGCCTTTCCCTGGGTGCTGGGTAGGCGAGGATTGCCGGGTAGGTGACTTTGCCGTTGACTTGGCCGAATCCAGTATTCCACCACAACCAATACCACGTAGTATTACAGCAGCCAACCCGCTGTATTTACAGGCCTCACGGGGACCTGTTTTAACAATAATAATATAAAAGCTTCCTCTAAGTTCTTTGATAATAATATAAAATAAGAATAAAAAGGGATAGAAAAGAGTAAAGAGAATAAGGGAAAGAGAAGAATAAAGGAAAAAGAGAATAAAGAAAAGAGAGATATTAAAAGAAATACTGGCCATTTATAAATATATAGCCTAGGTAAATAAAATAAAGGGGTAAAGATAACCTCCTAAATTCTTCCGACCCTCCTCTTATACCGGTATTATAGGGATACAGTATACTTATTTAATAATTTTCCAAAAATTAATATACCTGTCGCTAACTTAGGTTCAGAACTCCGGCCAATATTCCCATAATACAAATAAATAAATACATAAACGGAAACCATTTTAATTATATAAACTATAAGGGCTTTACAGCCGCCCTCGAAAATATATATAAAATATACAGTCTCTCTACTTAAATCTAACGCTAAGCGTAATTTATACGGTTATTAAAAAACTCTTTATCCGTCTCCTCCAATTCCCAATAATATAAACTTTATCTAATTAACTTAATAACGGAAAATCATACTTACCTTATAACCTTCCGCAATACTACCGCTACTTTTTAATAAATAAAGCAGGAATATAGGCTCCTAAAGAAGTATAGAATATTCTCCATTTTATAGACGGGATTCGTATACTGCATCTAGGAGCCGTTTCTGGCTCCTTATTATAACCCTCAACATCTGCAGGGTCAAGTGACCTCCAAACACGGCTCCAGGTGCATATATGTTTCCACCTCCGAGAACTGCTCCAACACCTCGGAACCTCCGAGAACTGCTCCAACATCTCAGAACCTCCGAAAACTGCTCCAACACCTCGGAGGGGCAAGGATGTCTGACTTACAACGAAGTATAGAAATATACACTCCATTTTTAAACGGGATTCGTATACTATATATAGGAGCCGTTTCTGGCTCCTTATCCCTCAACATCTGCAGGGTTAAGTGACCTCCAAATACGGCTCCAGGTATATACGTATTTCCACCTCCGAGAACTACTCTAATACCTCGGAAAGGTAAGGATCTCCGGCTTATAATATTACGCGCCTAAGGCTATAGCCTATAAAGAAAATTATTTACGGTAGTTTTAGAATAAACTAAACATAACGCATTTTAACTATATATTCTATATAATATTAAAGATATTAGGTTAGGTTAGTAGATAAGATAGGTTTAATATTTAAGATACGAAGTTAAACTATTAAAGTACGAATTTTCGTAAGAGAATACCTTTAGAGGAGTCCTGGACTAGCGTTATAAAATAAACTTATAACGTACTTTATAAGCGAGTGGCGAATATAAGCGAGTGGCGAATCTCCACCAACACGTATCTTCTCTCTCTTCCACACTTGATTTCTACCACAACAAACCATAGGCAGCCCTTCAAAAGAAGCCAGAGTCCTTCTGGCACTCGAGGCTATCCAAAACAACAAAAAGCTCAGTGTTCTTACTGCAGCTAAATTATATAATATTCCAGAGACTACACTACGCCGTCGACGCGCTGGTGGACATACACGACGCGATCTTCCAGCCAACTCACGCAATCTAACGGATCTAGAAAAGCAGACGATAGTTCAGTATATAGTTAAGCTATATACTCGCGTATTTCCTCCTCGGTTACGTAGTATAAAAAATATAGCTAATTAGCTACTACGCGAACGTAACGCGCCCCCTATCGGTAAACTCTAGGTATATAACTTTATTAAATACCAGTTAAAACTCCGAACGTATTATATACGTAGATACAATTATTAAAGGGCCAAATACGAGGATTTAAAGGTTATTAGTGAGTAGTTTACGTTTATACGGAACGTTAAGGCTAAGTACGGTATTGTAGATAACGATATCTATAATTTCGACGAGACTGGGTTTATAATAGGCATTATCTTTACGGATATAGTAATTACGATTTTAGATAGTTATAGTAAGGTAAAACTAGCCTAGCCTAGTAACCGGAAATGGGCAATAGTAATCTAGGGCGTTAATGCCCTTAACTGGGCTATCCCTCTATTTATTATCTTAGCCGTATAATACTACCTCGCCAACTAGTATACCGAGTATAACCTCCCGGCCGACTAGTATATTGTAACCACCGATAATAGCTGGACTACTAATATAGTAGGCCTAGATTAGATTAAGTACTTCGACTTCTATATAGTACCTCGTACGAAAGGTAAATACCGGTTATTAATCCTCGACGGCTACGAAAGCTATTACTCGACCGAATTCGAACTCTATTATAAATAGAATAATATTATCACCCTTTATATACCTCCATATTCCTTTTACCTCCTTTAACCACTCGATATTAGCTATTTTAGGCCGCTAAAGTGGACGTACGGTCGCTAGATCGAGGACTTAATATACTTGTATATTAACTATATTAGTAAGCTCGAATTCCTCTACTCCTTTTATAAAGCCTTTTTTACCTTTATTATCGAGAAAAATATCTAGGGCGGCTTCGTAGGGGCTGGCCTTATACCTTACGATCTAGAAAGGGTGCTTTCTAAACTGGATATTAAGCTTCGTATCCTATTACCCTTAACCTTACTACCTGGTACTATCTAACCTTAGGTTTTCTAGATACCCTATAATCCCCGAGAAGTTAACTCGTAGTTAACGCTTATTAAGATTCGTATTGTTAACTATTAAAATAGCTCCCTAACTTCGATGTTAGCTATTGTGGACTAGCTTACTAAAGGTACAATAGCTGTAATATACTAGGTGGCCCTCCTTCGGTTAGAGAACGCTTCGCTCTGTAAGGCTAACGAGGTATTAAGTAAGCGCCGGAGAGCCAAAAGAATACGTGTGTAGCTTGGAGGGTCATTTGCTGTATAGGATGCATAGGAGGTATTGGGCTAGGGGGCTATAGGTGGGGAGGGAGTGTAAGAAACGCAGCCGGGTAGTAGTGGTGCAGGGGGGGGTTGTACGAAGGTTTGGTGCTGTGGTGTGTGCGGCAAGCCTGGCCATAATGCCCGCACTTGCTAGGAGGCTGTAGAAGCATCTGATTCAGCTGCTTCTGATGTAATTATCGTTGGTTCTTAATGTTGTTGTATTGCAATTAAGAATAGTTGTTGTAGGGTAGTTGAAGATTCGCCACTCGCTTATATTCGCCACTCGCTTATAAAGTACGTTAAAAGTACTATTAGTAGTAAGTAAGTAAACTATTAGCAGGGTAAGTAAACTATAAGTAACCCAGATCAGCCCTAAATACAGTAAACAAATCCTAAGCAGTCCATAAGCGAGGTAAGCAGACCCTAAGTAGTCTATAAGCGAGGTGAGCAGACCCTGAGTAGTCCCTGAGCGAGGTAAGCAGACCCTGAGCAGACCCTGAACGAAGTGAGCAGACCCTGAGCAGTCCCTGAGCAGTCCCTGAGCAGTCCCTGAGCGAGGTGAGCAGACCGGAGCCGAAGATGAGCCGGTCCTGAGCTCCGCCTAATCCAGGACAGATAAAGCGGCAAGAAGTCACGTGGCGAATTGTGTCCAGATTCCGGTGGTACAACAGATTCTTCAGCTAGAGGCATTGGCTATAACCTTAACCCCCTCTCTGGGTCGTGTCTCATCGTCTTCGTGCTCCCACCTCGCGACGACTCGAAGTCAATAAAAATCCCCTTGACACCGCAACAGCCTACATCCTATCGCCATGTCGGTATCCATCGCCCTGACAACCTTGTTGGCGCTGACATTGCAAACCACACGAAGCTTCTCGACGCCGGCCATGCCAACGCTCGGGCGACTCCAGCGGGCAGATGCGCAGATTGACGAGATTTGTCGGGTTTCTGGTGTCGCAGGGGCATCTGTCGGCATCCTTCGAAATGGCACTCTCATCCATGCACACTATTATGGGTTTAGCGATATCGAAAGCCAGATCCCCGCCGGCGTTCACACAGTTTACGGCATTGGCTCCGTTACCAAATCGTTTATTGCCGCCACGATCGCCCAGCTTGTCCACGAGTCAAAAGGCAGCGCCCATCCTTTGACATTTGACACTCCAGTGAGGGACATCTTGCCCGAGTTCAACCATGACGACCCCATAATCAACGCGACATTGACTGTCGCCGATGTCCTCACACATCGCTCCGGTCTGGCTTCACTGGGTGCCATGAATCTGGCTTTCCAAGGCGATGGGGATATGCTCATACCCAAGGACAGCTTGTTTGAAATCGTCAATCATCTTAACCCCATCTTTCCCCTCCGCCAAAGTTGGAGCTACTGGGTCTGGGGTTACGCAATTACCGGTGCCATTATTGAGAAGATCACTGGCCAGCCACTCGCCCAGGCCGTGGCTGAGAGACTGTTCCATCCGCTTGAGATGAATGAAGCCTCATTCAGCCCCGCAGACTTTCAGCCTGGACAGCTAGCCCGGCCATACGCAGGTCTCTCAGATGGCTCTCCATTTCCTCTGCCAAAGATGCAAGTTTTCGAGGGCACATTCTTTGAGGCGTCAGGAGGGGTTTACTCCAGTCTCTACGATATGTCCAAGTGGTGCACCGCCATGCTCTGATCCATTCGCGATGCCCGGGAGGGACAGTCTGGCATTCTCAAGGAAGTCCCGTTCCTGATCAGCAACTTCATCCCCATCCAAAACCGCTCTATCAGGGAGCGGTCCTACGGCCTTGGCTGGGTTCGGACTCAGCTGCCAAATCTGGTTAGCATCATCGGCGACAATGCCGGCATCTGGCCAGCGGAAGACAGTCCAATTCTAGGAACCGAGGACACCCCAGTGTTCATGCTCTACCACCAAGGAAGCACCGTTGGGTATTACTCTCACGTCGCGCTATTCCCCGACACTGACACCTCAGTCGTGGTTCTCACCAACTCGATCGCGCTCAGCGATGCTGCAGACTGGATATCTCGCACGGTGATCCAGGCTTTGCTCGACCTCAAAGACGGGAACGATCACGTCGCCCTCGCCAAAGAGGCCAACAAAGTCACTGTGGCACAGTATGATCAGCTTGCTGCAGATCTCGATAAGCTCGGCAATGCCTGCTCTCAAGACAGCACCGTCTCGGCTGCACCGAGAAGCCTTGCTGGCAGATATCGCAGCAAGTCGAAGCCTTTCTTCATCGACATTCTGTCAGGCGACAGTGATGGTGGGAACCTGAAGATGCGTTTTCAAGGTCTCGAAGACCAGGCATACGTCCCACGTCCCCTTTGCGGCGACACGTACGAATGGGCCCTGACTCATGATGAATCCAAAATGAGAGGGCGCTATAACCAGGCTGACTTACCCCTCTACCTAATCCACTTTGACGAAGCACAAGGGTCTCTCTCCTGGACGGTTGATCCCAGTTTACCAAAGTCTGACGGCGATGCGGTGTTCTGGAAGAGAGCAGATGGTGGCGACGAAAAGCAGAAGCCTCTGAGCCAATGGAAGTTTATGTAAAGAAGTTGAAATGCTGCGTTGTTTATTGGATTTATAAGAATTAATATTGGGCCTGTGATTGGGTTGGTGTTCCGGCTGGATAATTTAATTTGCTCCTCTGCGATGAACTCGATTATTACCCGTGATGTAGCCAACTTTCCGTAAAACAACCTGAACAATGTCCCTAGCCGTGATTCCTGTACCTAATAGCCGAGTGTAGCAACAAGTGGGCTCGCCTGCTTGTCTTGACTTAGGTAGGTCGGTACTTTACCTACCTAGGTACCAAGTATCAACTCTCGCTCAACCCTTCCCAACAAATTGTTGCTTTTAACGGTTTAACCCACATACAAGTGTTCATCTCAAACCCTATATCGCCATCATCAGTGCCCTTAATAACTCTTAAGTCACACTATACCTGTAAAACGCACCTCGTCCTAACCGCATAATATCTATTCTTTTCAGGTCCTCGAAACTCAAGATCGTCATCACCCAACGGGTCCGTAAGCCACCGTAGTCCCACATTCGGCCCTTGGACGTTGAAAACCCGAACCAAGATATACACACTGTTAGACTCACGTCTGTACTTGTTCATCTTCGAAAACGTCAGTATCCTGTCCTCGTCAGCCGCAGAACGGGGCAAAATCTGAAACTCACAAGCCTTGTCTGGTTGACGCTGACACCGAATACAGTCTCGCACCTCCCCGGCGTGCTCTTCACCTCTATGTGATACGTCGTGTCGGTCGAACAGTGCTGTCTAACCCGGACTCCCTCCTGCCTCAGCGCTTCGGCCATTGCCCCGGCGGTATCGTGATAGGTAAAATCGGCGTGATCCCTATCTTGGTCGAAAGGGGAAAACATGTCGTGAAGACTGCGGAGGGAGCTTGTCCAGTTCTGTTCGCCAGACCAGTTGGGAAGATCATGCTTCTTACCGAAGAGCTCGAATATCTAGGTAGGCACATTGATATCCGAGTCAGTGTCAACATTCGGGATTTTGACTACCTTACCTAAGCCTGCTGGCTGGTGCTGGGGAAAAGACAAGGTTAGAGGGCGAGATGGAACTTACGTATTTTTCTCCAAGATAACCCACTTCTTCGTTGTAAGTTCCTCGGTTACCTAGCGGTGTCCTGCCCGTTGACGGATGTTGGGGCTCCGATAATTGTTGTTGTCCCTTCAGCGGTTGCCTGTGCTCTGGCAGTTGCCGCTGCCTCGGTAATGGTCGCGCCTTTTTCCCCTGTCCCCCCAATCTTGACACGGAATCCCTCGTCACCGGCAGCCTCGACGAAGAATTATCTGATCCCCAACACGAAAGACAACAACCCACAAGACTCGAAACAAGTCTCAAGGCTGCGCCTATGAAAACTATTACGAGAGTGATAACGCTAAATTCTCTTGCGCGGATGGCAACGTACATGCCATGAGGCATAGAGGCTGCCACAGGCGCCCCAGTAACGATAGCTAGAAGGCCGTTGAAAGTCGACAAGAAGACACGGGGAGTGGGTTTGTTTGTGGGCCAGAATAGAGATGCGGCAAGCGTAAAAATGTCGAAAGTAATGACCGTGATGAGCAGGGCTGCGCCTGCTTTGGAGAGTGTACTGAATCGGGCATCCCTATCGTGCAGGTCAGGGCCATCGAGTCGGCCAAGCGTACTGTTCCATGAAGCCAGAACCCGGCGGATGTCGTTGTCTTGGGCGATATTATCAACGGAGGGTCTTAAAGATTCTTCGACCAATGTCAAAATATGTTGTTTCGGTAAGAATTCCCTTCGGCAGTGCGTCCTTTCGGGCTGGCCCAGATGGACATCGCAAATTCCTGAGATTCCCCAGTACCAATAAGATGGCAGGTTGGAATGTAGCAAGTCAGTTGGCAGACCATCGCCGGTGTCATTGGATACCTGGTTGTGTAAATCATGGGCTAGCTGAGTGACATTGACTCGATAAAGAGCGAGCTCCTTGATGGGTGAAGAGATGCAGGTGAGTAATAAGATGAAGTTGACCACTAAGCTCACTACCATCGGTGAAGCTTTCCGTCAGCTGAGTGGCTACAGCAACTGGGTTCTCCAAGGACCTTGAGTCAATATCCACAAGCCACTTACCAATGGTAAAAAGAGCGATGCATCCTGCAGAGAACCTCATTGTGAGACCAGTAGCAAGACAGCCCAGTTAGAGAGAAGTGTGTTGCAAACTTAAGAGGTGCTCGATGGGAAGTCATGACATTCAAAGGCTTGAGGTTCTGTCATAAGAGTGCAACTGCACGGCAACAGGAGCTGCATATTGCCAAGCGCTCAGAACGGACTTCGCAATTACGTTTTGCAGGTCATTTCACCAAGAACTGATGAGCTAGCCGCCATGCACTTCAGCTTTGCAACTCCCCCAGCGCCACGCGTGAATTCGGCGGTTAGGCGCTCAATTAGCAGACACAGAAAAACGCCCATTTCACTTCACAACTCAACTAAACTTTTACGGGGAACGCGGGGAGAGTGGCAAGGCTAGATGGCAAAGAGAGCTCGTGCAGCTAAGGGGTGAAGAAATAACTCCCTTGGTACCTACCTACCTGGGTACTAGCTGAGTCCACACCCTGGATAAACCATGACAGAGTGTCACGAGGCTGACATTCATTGGTACATACCTACCTACTTGTAATCAGGGTTTCAAAGATAGGTACCTAGAATGGATTTTCTTCCCTTGGGTCTGAACCACTCCACTCGGCTTCCCACTGCCTCATCAACAGCTCCTTTCCGCCCGACTGTTCCAGCCTTTGAGCATCCCAGAACACATAACCCCAACGGGCAAGCTCCTCTGGAATAAAATACCCATACAAGTTACTGTAAGTCCCTCCCCAAATCAGAGTCCAAGCAAGAGGAGGGGGCGGATCGTTGTCATCGTATTGGACCTGCCATGTAAGAACGTCTCCCACAAAAGGCATTGGCACCCGCGACCTTTCCTTCTTATCCCTCAAACTTGACTGTTCATACCGGCGATTCTGCTGAGGAGTTTCGCCCAACCCTCCAGCAATTGTGTCCAGAAACGGGCTCCAAGTCATCTGCGACTGCATGACACGGACGAGACTTTCGTGTTGTGTGGGATCACTTGTGTTATAAGGGGTCTTGATCAAAACTGTGTGAAGCAATCCGAGACCACGTGATGCCACTCCACACTGATATTCCCGCCGGTCTCTACCCTCGCCTACTGCGCGATCAAGGAAATCAAAGGATCCCGTTGGAGTCGGTGGCCGAGCCTGGTCGTCAAATCTTGGGTTGTTTGCATGCAGATCGGCTGCAACTGCTTGGAAGACTTTGTCGTAGCGGTTCACGGCCCAGTCGAATATGCAACGAACCTCCTCTAGTTCGAATGCCGCGAAGTTCGTGAGGAAAGCTTGGAAAAAGTCTTCATACCCAGAGACGCTGTACCAGGAGGGAGGGTACTCTGAATACGGCCCGCTTCCCAAAAGATTGCACATCAGCTGATAGCGATACATGGCCCGGGTCAGTCGAAGGGTCTCAGTGGCGCTCAACATACGCTCTGCCTCTGTGATTGGTTTCCACACCCCTTCAGTATCCAGAGTGAGGTTGCGTAGTGCCCATTCAACGAAAATTCGTATCAGCGGGTTGACGATCCGGAGGTGGAAACAGACCATATCATCCACCTGGCTGTTGCTTAATTGTCTGAGAAGACCGAAGGTGGCAGATGGGCTCAAGGACCTATCTCGTATGTATGCGTCCATCATCAATTGGACAGGCTCCGCTTGATCTTCGTCTCGGTTTCCAAGAAATTGGCTGTCGCTAGTCCGGTAGGTATACACTGCATCTACTGTGCAGATATGCAAGGTTTGGGACAGGCATTGGCGGCGGATGTACTCGGGGTCTAAGAGATATTGCTGGAGATAGACGGGAGAGGCGCGGGTGAAGACAAACAAGTCTTCGAGTGTTAGAGCACAGAGAATAAGTCGGCGAATTTCTGAAGGGAAAGCTTCAATGGGAGCGCTGGCTGATGTGGAGTTGATGACCCGCGGAGACTCCGACATGGCTGACTCGACAGTGTTGTTCGGAGCGTCATTGAATTCTTGTGGTGACCCAGATTGCAAGCTGCGAATCCGGGCAGAATGCTTGAACTTTGATAGAATACGATGCATGGTGATTTGCAACACAAGGAGGATGTGGAAAAGGCCTGTTGTTCAAGCGGGTGTTGATGTTGGTTGTGGCGTCGTTGGCGTCAATGCTTGGTTGGCGACCGCACATGCAGCCTGCACGTGATAAGGCTGGCTGCATTGAGGACAGTGCAAAGTCGCACATGCTCCCAAGCAGCCATAACTTTGTGCAGACCAACCTTGAACGAGCCCTTCAAGGTTTCGACGTTGTTTTGTGCCTTCCAGTTGGCCTGATCTCCTGCAGTACGGGGCAACATCGACCACTGCATATCGCGGTTTAGGCCCTGCCTTGGCACAAGGTTTGCGTCTCGGCCATTGTAAATATGTTGTTTTTAGATAGTAACTTTACTTAAGTTGGGGCCATGATGGACTTTAGCCCCTCGTTTGATGGTCAAGTCCCTAGGTAGGTTTGAGGTCAAAGACCTAGGCTAACTGTCTCATGAAAATGGGTGCAAACCTACGTTAGATAGAACCAGAGGCTATGGGCAAGCTGTGTGATGCATTCAGGGGGGAGCAAAATCATATACAAATAGGTACGAGATGGTCCGTTCCTCTGGGGAACCCGTCCATTACCTCACCATCAAAAGATAGCCGTTCTTTCTCTTCTTTGGCTTAGAAACACTGTCATAACATCTGTAACATCTTGTTTTTCACATTGGTCCTGGAGACCAGGCAACAATTTTCTCATATTTCAGACTTTCAAATCTATCCACGATGTGCAAGACCTGTAGCCGACACCGGAAATTCCTGTCTGGATGCTTGGATGGGCGTGGCCCTGCCCCAGAGCCTCAATCGCCCCCGCTGGGACCTAGGCCCGTAAGTCTATTTCAGCTCCAAGAACAGTCTTCAGCAATTTCTGAAGTCCTGTGTTAGATAAATGTAGCGCTTTATCGACTGACATGAATATTGTGTCAGGTGTACGTCCCTCCCCAACGACCATCCATCGCATCGGATCCACGAAGAAGTCGACCCCCATCACGTACGAGCACTACTTCCAGCGTCGACTCAACCGCTACAGTCAACTCTGCCCACTCACTTACATCTTTGGCAAGGAGAATCAGCCGGGAACTCTACCCAAATGAGGCTCAGTTGGCATCATTGGAGACTTGGGCTGAAAACATAGACGTATATATTCCTCGCGGGCGGCCTTGGGCACCGGAAGTTGTTGCTCAATATGAGGAATACAAGCGACTGGGCGAGATCTGTAAAAAGGATGGCAAAGCCTTTTTCAGCCAATGGCGTAGAACTGAGAAGAATACAACCGTCGAAGAGCACCTTGAACGGGCCGAATTGGCACTTAGGGCTGCAGAATCTGCTTACAAAGCCGGAAAGGCTCGACTGGATTTTCTGCTAACCTATCAGAACGCATATAGTGACAAGAAATCAGTCGATACACATATCAAAGAAATTCGCACCGAGCTTAAGAAAGCCAGAGATCGGGTCCACGACGTCCGAATCAACCATGAAAGTAAGTTCAAGTTGTTCCCATCTGACGGTAAAACTTATCTCGCTCACATTCATGAATAGACCTCTTCATTGCCCATGGCCGAAAAGCTAACCCGGATGTGTTTCGCTAGCACCGGCATGTATTGGATTGACATCTAGGGCTGGATACCGAGATGTTCATAGAAGAAACTACCATGTACTAGGCATCACCTAGACACAACAAGCATGATCATGGTTGCAACCATTGAACACTTCACAATCTATCATATCAATGGAGTGGGCAGTCATTTCCCTTTTCACCAACTATCAGACGCGCTGGCGGCCATCAAGGCCATCACATCTCGTATTTGAAGACTCTAGAGCAGCCTCATGTGTACTTAATTGGAAGGTCGTCAAGTCCCAAATGAGAATGCACCCCGAATTGTTGCATTACTCTCAGCCGCTGGTTCAGTGGGTGTGGAAATTGGTGGGCTTGGCGCCCCTATAGTGTAAGTTGGAGGATCGATAAAAGGACACAGCCGCAGCAGCCACTTTTGAATCCCGAGAAGGGAGAGTTGAGGACCCTTTGCGAGGTTTGCTCAAAGACAAATGCGCGTATTCATCCTCTCAACGTTATAGACTTCTCCTCAGACTGTTCTGTCGTGTTCCATCGTACAGGTGAAGATGTTGACTCGACTTTTGCTTTTGTTGCCCTTTGCCATTGGGGGGCTCGCCGCCGCATCTCCATACGACAACGGGTTAGAGAACAACCACCTATTTACCCGTCAGCAAGGCAGCTTCGTCCGCTACTCTGGCTGGTAAGCCGATCCACTATATCTCTTGCCATGGTCATCTAGCTCACTACCTACGTAATCTCAGCTTCGGAACCATTGCCTGGCAATCATCCCCCACTTCCTTCAACCTCACGGTGGCCTTCACCCGTCCTGACAATGGCATCACCACTTGCTCGGCAGCTTGCTCAACATCACGGCATTTCATCCTCTGGGACCAGCAATGCTTGTACGTAATCCATAACCCCAACCCATCTCCTTCCCCTACCTACCCCAAAACAGACCACATTCTCACAAACCCCAGCTGCGCCCCAGACATCACAATCAACACTACCAACGGGTACATCCCCCAATTAGACGAGTGGGAAGCCACCGAAGGCGATTGCTGGCGCCTCTGTCGCGACGAACCGGGCGTCACCTGCGGCGGCTCGGCCCGCGCCGCGTTTTACGAGCACACCGATCCCCCTAGCGTTCAAAACCCCGGGATCCAACCCCTTCCGGGGTTTCACTGGTGGGGGTGTTTCGCCGATTTCACTCCTGACCGAGTGTTGAGACGATTTGCCAGCGCGAGCAGTGACATGACGCCTACGAAATGTGCCGAGATGTGTGGAAATGAAGCGAGATGGGTGGGGGTTGAGTGCGGGAGGGAGTGCTTTTGCGGTGCGACGCTGGATAATAGTTACAAGACGTTTGGGAGGAGGTGCAATAGGTTGTGTGAGGGGGATGGGAGATATTTTTGTGGAGGGGCGGGCTATTTGACGCTATATGAGAGGGATGGCGCGAGGGGCGATGCGGATGCCGTAGGGGGGTATGATTACTTGGGGTGGTGAGTTTTGTTTCCCGTAGATCAGGCGGTGAATTTGTTGATAGACTGACGAAATAACAGCTACCGGGACCGGGTCAATGGGACGAGGACTTTGGCGAATGGGCCGAATAGTGCGGCTGATATGACGCTGGAGAAGTGTGCTGAGCGAGCAGAGAGTGGAAATTGGAAGTACTTTGGTGTTGAGTTCGGTAAGCTTTCTTTCTCTCCTCTGCACAAAAGTCATGCTAACCCGGGTGGTATCAAGGCCGAGAGTGTTGGACCGGCAACACGCTCTCATCTGAGATTATCACCGACCGCTGCAACCAGCCATGCGCTGGAAACGGAGGACAAGCTTGTGGCGCCTCGGACAAGATGAACCTTTACGTTCAGCGCAATCGACCGTCAAAAGTCTGCTCAGCAGCCTCAAACCCAGATTTTGACACCTTGGCATGTGGGATTCGTGGCTTTTCAGCGCCAGCTGGAGCGAGGCCTACCACTTCCATCGAGACTTCGGCAGCGAGGTGTGCAGCGGCTTGTGCCAGTGCTACGGGTTGCTCAAGCTCAGTCTGGGACAAAGCTTCTGGAGTTTGCCGACTTTACGACACGAGCGTGTGGGCAAGTATAGGTGATAGTGTTTCTGTTGCAGGTGCTGATTTTAAGCATGTCATTGCTCATGATGCGGCCTGCTGGGTGTGTCAAGATGCACTTTGATCTTTGCCTGGTTGTTCCTGGTTGTTCCTGGGAGCTAAAATTAAGTAAGGTACCTAGTGTAAGAAAATAAATATTCCGAAAGGAACTACTGGCGACAGACACCACATGGCATTCCTTTTTGTGTCAATAATTGATTACCTAGGTAGTTTTGAGCTTACTCGATTGTAATAGATTTTGGAGACGTATTCCCAGTGTTTTCACTCTTGCGTTCTAGCTGTTAACATGCCATCGGGTCCAGTCTGCTACAAAAGCCACACCATCCAAAAGCACCCAACGTCAGAAGATAGGTACCTATGTATCAAGCGCAAACCAATGATGTTTTTCACCGTATTAAGATTCTTTACCAGGTCACAGAAACGCCCACACCTACTCAAGAGCGGCGTTTCTCCAACACAGGGGTAGTGTGAGCTTGATCTTACCTCTATGGCTAACCATTCAATGCAAAGACACTTGTTGCCGCGTTCATGGACCGTTCCATGTCACCAACACTGCCGGCAAGCTCGAAAGAAAGGACCTTAATAGGACTAAATATCAACCCCAATTGATCTTGCCCCTGTGGTGAATCTTAATCACCTTTGACAATAGGTAGTGCTCCTACGGCTTGGCAATCCTACCAACAGCGGCGACAACAAGGCGTGTGGAGGTGGCGTTGGCTCGCTACGCTGCGGCACAGCTAAAGTCTGAGACAGCAACCCATGAATCTCGATTCAGCTCTGCAAGGCACCAGTTTCACTGTTCAAATATCTTCAACCGTTCTCACCCTGCAAATCCTGTCAAATTTTGTTTACTCGCTGTCAACCTGTGGAAAAAACACCTCACCTTGTCTTCATCCATCACTACCTAGACTCAGAAAGTGACCGCATCTAGGTCCCAGGCCGTTTTCACACCACCACAACACCCACCGCTCGACACTTCTCTCTCTTTCTTTCATCTCAACAACACAAATGTCAGCCATCCTTCTAAAAGAAGACTCATTCAACCGAATCAAATGGTGGCAAATCCTGCTCATCGTCTGGGGCGTCCTCCAGGGTGGTATTACCATCGCGACAATGAGGATGGGACATCGACAGTTCCTGAGCTTATTTGCAGAGCCCAAGAGAAAGAGGGGGCATTTTATGTGGATCATAAGCTGGCCGATTGGGTTTATCTTGACTCTTTTTTGGCCGTTTCTTCTGGCGTGGAGCATTTGGGATTCAATAAACAATTATGGCGACGAGGAGGGAGAAAAGAGGAAGGAGGGGGATCTGGAAGCGCAGGGGGGAACGCGTGAATATGGGAAGAAGGAAGGGGTTGAGAACATGGAAGGATATGAGAAGGTTGAACAAAGAAAGGAGAATGAGACGGAGAAGAACCAGGGTGGCAATGCGCAGGTGGCTGGCGCTTGAGTGATTTGAGGTTGGGTGGCTATTTGTATAGAGACAGCGGTGGGAAAATCACTGCATAACAACAGACGGGCTAGTAGGTATCTTGGAACGGAAGGGAGTTTAACTACCCGATGGACCCAACTGTTATCCATTGAGATCGTCCCCTGACCTCGACATCTGTGCCTAACTCAACGCCAGCTCATAGGCCAAACCGATAGACGCAGCCTGAAGAATTCACCATTCGCGCTATTGCCTGCTTTAGTTGCAACGCTAGCGACGACGATGTGGATACTCCGAACCTCAGCAACAGCTATCACATCCAAGTCATAAAAAACGACTCAAGTTGAACTGAGATCGTAAAGGACGATGAACGGTGTGATTAACATGCTGAAGAACAGGGTCATGGCCCCATGACAGGCATGTAATGGTACCTGGGTCTCAGGGGTATTCAGGGGTGTCAGGAGGTTACTGAGCATATATTCAGCCATCATCCCATCTGTGTCAAGTACTCTCAGCTAGACAATCAAGCCTCATAACCACATCTTTCAGCATAACAGACGAATCATTACAATCACTAACTTGGGGACGCTGGTGGTATTTACATGCCTGCTCCCGGACTTCGTCTTACATGTTGGGGCTATGAGTGCGGGGAAACATGCGGAGAAAATAAAGTCGATAAGTCCTCGCGGTGTGCCAACACCGAATGTCGTCATGACGTTGGTAGGAATGTAGCATTACGACACCGATTAGGCCGGCTGCGGGGCCGACCTTGAAGGGGAGCTCTCTCCGTTGTTCGCCTACTTCGTGCTGGTTGACGCCATTCCCATTTCTCCGATATTTTCTCCGCTGCCAAGTAAATCGTTCAAGCGTCGAGCCACCATGGTTAACGACATCTTGATAGAGTATCTAAGCCCGGATGCTTCCCAGCTGCTTGTTCCTGCAGACTGATAAGAGACGGGAGCCTGTCAATATTGCCCATCATTTCGCTTCCATCTTTCAGTTTGGACCCAAAATTTATGTGACTGTGTTTTTTCTGTTTTGTCCCCCTTAGTCCCCATGTCATCTGTTATCACGCCTTCGTCTCAGATCGACGCCAAAGCTTTTAGTGGTCATGACATCGCCAGACCCCAGCTCACGAAACGCTTGTCCGACTCTAGGTCGCTTGAGCAATACTATGAATACCACGATTTGACGCCCGTCATTGGCCGCGAGTTTCCCACCATTCAACTCCGCGGCCTCCTCAAAACCGACGATCAGGTCTTCAGCGATCTCGCATACACTGTCTCCTCCCGAGGTGTCGTCTTCCTGCGCAACCAAGACGTCACGCCAAATGAGCTGAAAGACTTCATGCTGCGACTCACGACTCTTGCCGGCTGTCCAGCCACCTCGGGTCTTCACGTGCACCCTCTGACGGAGGAAGGCTCAGAGCTTGGCGACCAGATCAGTGTCATCTCGTCTGAAAAGCAGAAGAAGGGTGGCGGTCTTACTCACCAGCTCTCGGACGTCAGCCGGTATGCCTGAACGCTTGGCACAGCGACATCACTTTCGAGCCAGTACCGAGTGATCACGCCATGCTCAAGATCCACACGCTACCTGCCACGGGAGGAGATACGCTGTGGGCAAGTGGGTATGAGGTTTACGACCGGTTGTCTGAGCTGATGAAGGAGATGCTGAAGAAGTTGACCGCCACACATGACGCCAAATTCTTCTTGGATGAGGCAAGGAATCTTGGCGATCCATTGAGGGAGTGTGAGAGAGGTTCACCGTTGAACAAGAGGGCTGAGTTGACTGCTGTACATCCTGTTATCAGGACGAACTGTGAGTTCGCCCTTTCTCTTGCCTTTGAAGCGACGTACTGACGTTCGTGATGACAGCTGTATCTGGATGGAACTCAGTTTACGTAAACAAGAACTTCACCAAGTGTATCAACGGCGTGACGAAAGACGAGTCAGATATTCTCCTTAGGTAATTACCCCTTCAACATGGTCACGCAAAATCATGACGCCCAGGTACAGTTTAGGTGGGAGAAAAACGACGTTGCCATCTGGGATAACAGGAGTACATGGCATTGTGCGACCTATGACTATAGCGACCCAAGGGCAGAAGGCCGTGTTTGCTCTCTGGGTGAGGCGCCGTATCTTGATCTGCAAAACGGCAGGTTGAGGAATGAAGAGCTAGGCCGTTGATGTCAGGTTTGTGGTGTTTTCCATAGTGATCGACTGGTCGAATAGATGTCTCTGTTCTCTGCACTCCGCCATCATTGAGCTCCCGGCCCTGTAATGAAAACAATCAACACCGTCGAATAGGTTGCTCCCGCTACAACTAGCTCCAGCATTTTGCCTTTGGTTGACAAAGACAATATGAACAAAAATATTGCAGTAGTCGTAACGACAATTGCAAGTCTCGCGCCTGGGTTCGTGACCCTGTAACAGATAATCACAGGTATCAAGACGAGAAGGATAATAATCGAGGTGAGTATAGCACGGCCTAGAAGGCTTGTTGCCTCTCGAGGATAAATGTGTACCAATGGGTCCCTTGATACCCCTGACCTACGCACCTGTTGAGATGCGACCCAGCCGCACGTCAGCATGCATTCAGCTCCAAGAATAGCGGAAAGACGAAACATCACTCACCCCCAGACACGATAAGACCTTCTCCGTAACACCTCTCTCCACCCACAAGGGAAGCGCATCGTTGTTGGACGTGGATGAAAGCGACATCAAGTCTTCCCGGCGGTTCAAAAAGCCCATCTCCAGTCGGGTTATGCTGCCATTAGCAGCATGCCAATTCTGCAGGCTCGTAACGTCATTCGGGTAGGCCGGCTGTAGACCATTCACACGCATAGTGCGAGTCACTATATCGTCTGTAGACGCTGGGGTATCAGCCAAGGTCCTTATTTATGTGCTCATGTTCAATGAGAAAAGCCGACCATAGGACTTGAGGGCGTCTTTCAGCTCCATCATTACAGCCAACCTCTGATGGTTCTTGTCCCTTCGTCTGTTTCCGAGATATAGCGTGCATGTCTCGTCCTTGTCGATTTTGTTCAGCTTTGCCTCCAGTTCAACCACACGGTCCTGCTCCCAGAGTAGCAGACGAGTTCGTAGATTAGAGAATCGTCGTGTGACGAGGAAGGATTCGTGGGCTGCCATGAGGGCCGAAAAGCGAGGGTAGCCATTGGGCAAGTCTTCGACTGTAGGGCATGATTATGTTACTAAAGTAATTTTGATAGCCCCGGATGCATACTCCTAGACATACTGTTGAACACTGGCTTATCGCCTTTCACCGGAATTTCGCTGTTCGGTCGGCTTCTCCATTTGCCACTTGGGAAATGACGAGCTGCAAAACCTTTCAGTATTGACCATGACCGCCGTGGGTAACCGGCGTCCGGCGATACGTTGTGTGGAGGGTCTCCAGTATGAGCACCATGCTCAAGGTCCATGAGAATGGAGGTACGATTCCGTGAGCAATCTATGGCGCGACCGTTATTTCGCAATTCCATGGCGGAAGACGATAATCGGCCTATAAAGGATCGTTGGAGCCCCACAGAGGATAGCGCACTGTGACCGATGTAGTGTACGTGAACGTACGCACTGGTACTCAGCTATGCTGGGACGCTCGAAATCTTGCTTTTGGGACGCAAGGTAGGTCAGAGTGAACGTCTGGTAGCTACCTTACGGATATCCGATTCACCTTGATCCCGTTGTCTCAGGTCGGCGATCAACAAATCTGCCCGACGCGTGGTCGCCTTGCCGCTCGCCTCAACATTGTGGCGAAGCCGTGCACTAGCTGCAGGAATCCAATCCTTCGTTTACACACCATCCAATATAGGTTTAAAGCCTTTATTGGCCCTGCGCGAGGTGTCATCTTGATCGGTCGGGCCCACGCTTGTTTTGCATGCCGTGGCACCTGTGAATGTTTGGAAGCATTCGGATGCACGGTGGATTGGATGTCCATTGGGCGAAAATGCATATGCACCATCGTGCGGCAATATCAATGAGAGCCCAACCTCTTGATTGGCGTCTGGTCCAAAGCGATGGAGCATATTAGATGATTTTGATTCCTCAATATTTGGCCGTCATCGTCCCTCGGATCTCATGACAACGAGCTCTCTCATTTCGCAACCTTCGACGCAACAACATCGCCAGGGCACATATTGTACAGCCCCGTTACCCATAAAGCTTCTTATCCGATTAACTATGGTTACACCGGATCAAACCGCGTAAGTGCCGATACCATTCGTAAGGGCCACTGGCCGCCGTACTGAACCTCAAATAGTCCCCAAAATGACAGCCCATTCGAACTTGTTCGAGATGGTGGAAGGCCCAGCTGCAGTAGAGCAAAGAAGAATTTCAAATTCATCAGGGAGGATCAGGTTTGGCTTAACTTGCCGGGTAAAGAGAGGGAGGGACCATATAGGATTTGTGAAACAGCGAAGGGGTCTGGGGTGAATGGTGATGGAAACTTTTACATTCTCTGCGACGAATCAGACAATTCTATCTTAGGAGGTGAGCTCATAGCGGAGGACCATTTGACGAAGTTTGATTAAGTAGTGAGACGGTTGCCATTGACCCGGATTGATACTGGAGCTACTTTCTCGTTCTAATACGAAACGTCCTAACGGCCCACTTTTCGCCTCTGTTCATCACACTCAGTGAACCAGAAGGCGTTGAAGACAGGGCCGACTCATCTCCCCGCCCCGACTCCGTCTCAGCAAGTGAAGGCAGGGTCATTGCCTGAAACGATGTGGGCTTGTTTGTGATGAACAACTTGATAACATCTTCTCTTTCATCACCATCCTCCTCATCGAGGCGCATTCTTAGACGCACAACTTTACTGGATTCCCCCACGTGCTTCGGACGCTGCCCGTGCAGGACCAAGAGCTCGCCGTCACCTCGAGCAAAAGACAAAGGAGAAATTTCCCACCAAAAGTCAAAATTGAAGATTGCAATGTATAGTGGCGCTGCATCGCTGTAGTTGGCGCATGTGACCTGCCAAACCTGCCCACTTTGGACCGTGTACGAACCGGCATGGTCCTGTGTGTGTGCTGTGGTGATCTCGAACGTGCCCTCAAACGCCTCGTCAAGGCCCTCATGCTCCATCTCTTCGAAGAACCTGAACTTTGCCAAGTGCCCCAGGACTCTTGCTACACGTTGCAGGACATCACAATCTCCTCGCAAAAAGGTTGGTATCCGTGGAACTTTGATTCCAGTCACGGAGCTGAAAATTGCATAGCTGTCACCGTTAGGGAGGGTATCAATCGCGACACTGAATGCGCCGATGGAAGAACGTTGTTCATCGGGATCAAGCAGCTGGAGGTACGGGTACCGCTTTCCTTCTTCCCGGAGTGTTAACCGCTCGTCCTCTGATAAACATGGTCCCAGCCGTATCGCCGTCTTTTTTTCGGAAAGGGATGATACCGGTCTGGCTTTCCATGTGCAGGTGGCTGTGTCTGTAGAGAACACCGAGCAAGAGCCAGACTGATCCGCAGAAGAAAGTGTCGATGTTAAATTCCGCACTTCCACGACCCTGAATCTGGAGCACTGCTCTACAAACATCGCCGCCCTGTTTTCGGCAGCGTAGAAAGGAGCTGCCTCATACTCATCCCCAACACAGACGCCGTGGGCCGCACCCGCCTCAAGTGTGATGACACCCTTGTCCACGTGCACTGTCACAATCGGCAGGCTGTCGCGGCTATTAAGCTCGGGGAAGAAGGACTCCTTCAGCTTGCCGTACAGCATCGGTGTCTGGTCGGGGTACGCTCTTCGAACCAGGGATCGGAGATGCTGATGGAGTGATTCATATGTGCTGCGGCCGCCCCTCTCGGACAGATCAGCCAGCGCGCGAGCAAAGAAGTAGGACAGAACACCTCTCCGGCCTTTTCCTTTTAGTTCGATTTCCTCTGCAATCTCGTTCGCGTCGCATGCGGTGAAAATGGCGTAGCGATCAGGATACTTATGTAGGATTGGATGGTTGACCAAAGACTCCAAAGTCACTCCTCGAGTTCCGTCCTCCGTAATGACCCTCAAGGCATCTTCGTTGTCAAGAGTGTCTTCCTCATCGCACTCATACCTTGATTCGTACTCCATGAACCGGACATTGCTCTCTTCGTCATCACGACGAGAGCTGGCCGAGAAACAGCAGTCGAGAACGACGGTGACGTTGATCTTCTGTTCGTTGAGCTTGGCCACCTGTTTGGCAAGGAAAGACGTTCCCAGGTTGTTATCGGTGAGAACAAGCACAAGTGGATCATTCCGAAGCTTATTTTCTGGTTCCCGGGATCCATGGCCAGAGAAATGAATGTAGACATCAGATATGTGGCCTTCTGACCCGGTTGGAGCGACTTCTTCAATAAGAAAATTACGAATGTTTTGTACTGTGGGTTCGCGACCAATTCTTTCATTGTCGGGTCCAATTCCAAAAGTGGTGACCTTTATTTGTGGGTGAGGCTCGAGAATGGCGCGGATGTCTTTGATATCTGCAAGAGCCCCTTGGACTTTCGTTTCGTTGCTTTTTTCATTGTGGCTTCCAACTCCGATAAGTATCGCATGGTGCGTTCGTACCGTGGAATCACTCTCTGCCATCGCGACTCAACGAGGTATGGTATGTTGCTGAGTGAGACCGTATTGATTGGAGCTAGAATGGAACAACGACATCTGCGAACGAGAAGGGGGGAGGGGGCTTCACCCAAGGACTGGATTCAAAACTCATGTGGGGCGGGCAACGCCTGAGTTGGCCACTCGCTCCAGACATCGTGGCTGTGGGGGTTCTGGGCGCTTCGCTGTGTTGACTCCTCCTTAATGGTACGTAATGAATGTGCAGATGATTGGATCTTGAAAGCACATGAGCAGGTAAGCTGCATGTCTCAGAGCAGGCGGCTGCATGCCCAGACTTTGAGGTAAGGTAGGTAGCTATCATTCACTTGCTGCAATTGACGGTGCCCAACGCAACACTATCAGAAACGGCAAACTGACAAGCCAGTGTCAGCTGACAATGCACCAGACACACGTCGAAGTTCATAATGCGACTCAGACAAATGAAAATATGCAATCTCTCCAAGTTGAGTTGGGAGAAGAATCTCAATTACTGCGCGCTACCTATTCTACCGACGTGGATATTGTGACATCGTAAACCTGCCACTTGTCCCCCAACTCGGGTAAACATTCTGGGCCTCCTTTGCGGTCGTAGCCCTGGGAGAAGAGGGTCTGAATGCTTGGCAGTTCAAAACCGTCCAGAGATGTGGGAGTTTTGGTTATGATAGCTCGCACTGTGTCGACCGCCCGTCCTTCCGGAACTTCAAACTCAATGGCTAGATAACGCTCCTCTCCAGCCTTGACTTCTTCAGAAGACCCTTCTCCCTCTGGGAAAGTTCTTTCGATGCTCCAGCTGTCCCCGAACATGAACAAAGTTAGATGTACGGATGACTTGCCTGTATTCCTGAAACGGAATAATCCGAACTCGTCACCCCTAAATTGATACACACCATCTAGAGGCTTGACCGTCTCAAGTACATCGCCTTGGTATGGGTTTGTGTGTAGTTCCTGGCCTGTTTCCTGTTCTGGATAATTTGGCGCTTCCCTGGCCTTTCCAAGAAGCTCGAAGCTGCACTGATCTCGTAGGTTTTGGGGTATTGGGTTGATCCCTAGTCGTTGGGCACGGTTGAATGTCGTGATGTGATCCAAAACCGCCGCGATATCATCAGGCCAGCAACCCTCGTGGTGGATGACAGGTGGAATGTTGTTAAGTTGTACCTTGTCGCGACCCAGAAAATGAAAAACCCCTCCTTCTGTTCTTTCAAGATAGAAAGACAATTTTGTATCTTCACTCAAACCCTCTGCGCAATTCCAATACGAACAGTCCCGTGACTTGGCATGTTGTCGAAATTCCTCCATCCAGACATCTTCTGTTGCGACACTTGTCTTCGTCCCTGAATGCACGAACCCAACACGTTCCAGTTGACTGTGCCGCGATACTTGCTTCAACCTGGCTCGGGAACCCAGTTTAACTGCAAGATCTATAGTCCCGTTGCCCGTCACCACGCGCCCGCGAGATACAAGATCCTCTACACTGTCTACTCTGACAATTGTTGACCTTGCGCCTTCCCCAGGAAGAGACATCTCCGGATATACCTCATACTCCGCCTCGAGCTCAACACCGTGAAAATGACCACGATTGAAGTGCACGATTCCAGCCGCGATGTCTACCAATTTCACTCTCATATCCGCTCCGCCTTTCGCTGCTTTTCTCGTTGCACATGAACCGAAGAAAGGTATCGCATGCTTGGCGTTACCCTCAAGGGATGGGGTTTGATCACTTGAGTGGCGTTCAACCTTGATGCGAATATCCTCGATCAATTGAGAGAGCGGCGGGGAGGATAAATCAGGCTGCTGCTGAAGCGTCTCTATGAGAGAGTATGTCAGAGCTCCATAAGGCCCCCTCCCGGCTGATGTCGAATTACCCTGCTCCGAAAACTCCTTTTCTCTCGCTTTCTGGGAGCTAGTGCACGCGGCAATGAAGAAATAACCCGAGGCTTCCAGGGCCCAGTTGCTTCGAAGCTCGGCTCCTCTAAAACAGTCCGTAGTGGGCGAGACGCGACAGGTAACATCTGTGGAGGAGGACACGGGGGTGTCATCTACCATCCCAAGGCCCCTGACGCCGTCGTATTGTGCATATCGATTGCCGCTCCCAGACTGGCAACAGTCAAGGACCAGAGTTACATTGAGGTCTGCGTCAACAAGACGCTGGAGCAAGCCGGCGATCTCGCGGTCTCGAATGTACGCCCCTCCATTGATGTAAACGTCTGCCGGGACAAGTGCTTCATCCCGTGCTGTGGGGTTCGTAGAGTGGTATGCTGTGGGTAACTGGGCACCATGGCCGGAGTAGTGAATGTACACAAGGTCCCCCGGAGCTTTCTCTGCCAAGTCTTGGAAAGCCTTGATGATGTTGTCGCGTGTTGGTCTAGAGGATGGATCTTCTGGTGGTAATAAACGGTATGTGGAGTTGGTTGCATTTGTGGAAGTCAATTTGACAATATTGCCTGGCGCCATGCCCATCTTGGCTTGCAAAAAGGATGCTATGAGCCCGATGTCGTTGACACAGCCCCTAAGATTCGGATAGGATCTTTGGCCATTTCCGTCGGGAATGTAAAAGTCAATGCCTATCAACAAAGCCCATCGCTGGGGACCTGACTCTGTGGGTGACATTTTGGCTCAAAGGCTGGCGTTGCTGGCAAGTAACATGGAAAGTGGAAAGATTTTCGGACTGAGGAGAGGGGAATTTTGTCACACGAAGTTCTGCACCTACTCTACCTACAATGCATCCTGAGCCAAGTACCTGATGTGATCAGTCACCCTCAGGCTGGCGACACCGGCGTTTCGCTTGCGCCCATGCATCCATGCCCAACCGCCCTTGGACTGCTGAGCCAATGTAGGCATAGATTCGAAAGTGCTGACGCGTCAGCAGCACCGGCAGGGTGGGGTAAACAGAAAAAGAAACAAAACATTGGCAGTGGCGGGCCTGTGCTGGCGCCTCTCAGCGTTTTGTTTGCCGCCAGCCTTGTCTCGTTCATTCACTCCAGTGGTTCCCGCTGGCGACACAGCCATCAATGATCATGCCACGATGCACCGTGTACAGAGGTACCTATGTAAGTAGGTAGACACCGATGCACCGTGTATAGAGGTACCTAGGTACCTATGTAAGTAGGTAGACACCAGCTTGCCAGGTCCACCGTAGGCTACCCGGACAGTCTATCTCCGTCAACTCTCGCCACGCTCAGGTTTAGCACAGTCCCTACTTTCATGGAATTTTCTCAGCACACAGCTTACACCCATCGTCGAACATCATTCCCACATACCTGAGGGGTGTATACCTACTCTCCATCATGGCCTCATACCACGATACGAACTGGAACCATCTCTTTGAACGGGCGATGAGGCATTGGGAAGAATATTGCAATTCAAGTGATGCCAGTCTGCTCGACCAGGCCATTGGACTCATGGAACAAGCCATTCCCCTGATTCCAGAAGCGAACTTAAATCTTCCAACCGTCATCTCCAATCTCTCGGTGTTCTACCATGCGAGATACATTGGCACAAGTTCCAGTGACGACCTCAGTCGAGCAGTCCTCAGGGCAGAAAAAGCCCTGGAAATCACGCCAAAGGGAGATCCTGATCGCGCCTCAAGATTGACTAATCTTTCAAACGCGCTGGAGGCACGGTACGGAACGGGAGAGCGAGAAAATGACGACCTCAATCATGCTATCGCGGCATCAGAAGAAGCCGTCAGTTCTGCTTCCAACGATGACCCTGATCTGTACGCAATGCTCAACAATCTGGCGAAGCAACTTGGGCAGAGATACGTTGACCATCACGACCTGAAGGATCTGCATGCTAGCATTGAAGCCCTTACCCGCGCCGAAGGAATGACACCGGAAACCAAAACGGGTGACAGAGCAACAATTCTACAACAGCTTGGAGTCCGTCTGCATGACAGATTTCTCGCGACTGGTGACCGGCAGGATCTTGACAAGGCGATCCAAACCACTCGAAGTGCGCTCGATATATGCCCTCAAAGCAACAAGGACTTTTGGACTATTGCCAGTGAGCTTGGCAACCGACTTGGGGCTAGATACACGATCACATGGGAGCAGCAAGATCTCGACGAAGCCATTCGCATTACCAAGAAGGCGCTTGACGCTACGCCTCCGGACCATCTCCATCGTCCCATGATTCTAGCCGATCTTTCAAATCGACTTGGCTACAAGCACTCCAGGACCGAGGAGTCATCAGATCTCAAGAACGCCATTTGGTATTGTCAGCAGTCCCTAAATCTCACCAAAGATGGGGACAGTCATCGACCTCGACGGCTCAACAGCCTTGCCACTCTGCTCTATAGACGATACCTCGCACATCGTGACACTGAGGATTTGACTAAGAGCATCTCAAATATGCGGAAATGTCTCCCACTCACTGGAACCGGCCACTCTCACTACGCAGGATGGGCACGGGACCTCTCCATGTTTCTTTCCCATGCCAGGGACGAGAACGCCGATGAGTCGATCAAGTGGGCAAAAATTGCCGTGGCGAAGACACCGAAAGGACACTCTGAGAGAGCTGCATTCCTTATCCACCTCGCGACCGGTCTGTTGAAGAGGTCTCCCAAAGACCAGGCACGGTCCAAGGAATACCTCCTCGAAGCCTTCTACGATTCTGCCTGTCCTATCGGGGATAGGCTGAGCGCTGGTCGACATCTCTTGCTCAACATGAAGAGTCTCTTCGTACAGCAGGACGACATGGAGAGTGCATACCGGGTTGCTGAGGAAACAATCGGTCTTATCAGTTTGTTTGCTCCTCAGCATCTGCAAAATGAGGACAAGCAGAATGTCCTCACCTTGGCCGTAGGCCTGGCCTCGGAAGCAGCGGCTGTCGCATTAGCGATTCGAAAAGATACCGCCGACGCGTTGCGATTCCTGGAGGACGGCCGTGGGGTTTTGTTGGGTTCATTGTACGACTTGAGGTCCAACATCGAGACTGTAGGCCAACAATACCCTGATCTTGCCTCTCAGTTCATCCACCTTCAGCAAAGGCTCAATACACCTGCCTTGTCAGCCAACGACACTGACGCCCGGACCGCAGGAATCTCAGGCGGAACGGCTGTATTGTCTACGGATCAAAGAAGAGAGGCTGGGGAGTCTATGAAAGAACTTGTCGCCACCATCCGCAGCAAGCCAGGATTTGAACAGTTTTTGCTCCCACCTTCCAGCTCTGAGGTTCTAACGGCGGCAACGGAGGGCCCGATTGTGGTCCTTAATGTGAGCCACCTGCGCTGCGATGCTTTGGTAATCAAGTCTTGTGGCATTCATTGCTTACCTTTGACTCAACTCAACTACGAGGATGTCGAACGCCGGTCTACAAAGCTCAGAGAGGATCTGGACCTTGCTTGGCTCTGGGATGCCGTCGTCGGTCCCGTCTTCGACTTTCTTGGTTTCAACACAACCCCACTTGGCAACCAATGGCCCCGTGTGCGCTGGGTCCCCACCGGGGCTCTCATCAAGTTTCCTCTCCACGCTGCCGGCAATCACCTGAAAGGTGGCGGCGAGACAGCTCTTGACAGGGCGATCTCGTCCTACAGCCCATCCGTCAAGAGTATCATCCATAGCCGGCAACGGCAAGCTATGGGCGAACCAACAGCCTCCGGGGCCAACGATAGAAATCTCGTTCTTGTCCCGATGGAAAAAACCGAGGGACATCATGCGCATCTTTCCCAGGTCCCAAAAGAGATCGCAACAGTGCAGCGTCTCGGCGAAGAAATGCACCTGTCGATTGACCTCCCAGCTTGCAACAAGAATGATGTCCTGGCGTCGTTGCAAAAGTGCCGCATCCTCCACTTCGCAGGCCACGGCTTCACACACCGCACGCAACCCCTCAAGAGCAGCCTTCTTCTCAGAGACTGGAAAGATCATCCCCTAACTGTGCAGAGCCTTCTCGATATTGACCTAGCCAGCAGCCCGCCTTTCCTTGCCTATCTGTCGGCCTGCGGATCCGGCCTTGTTGATCACGAGAAGTCGGTGGACGAGAGCATCCACCTCAGCTCTGCCTTTCAGCTTGCCGGGTTTCGCCATGTCGTCGGTACATTATGGGCGGTGAACGACTACATGTGTGTCGAAATGGCGCGGCTGGTGTATGAACATTTGAAAAGGAATGGAATGACGGATGCCTCGGTGAGCACCGGGTTGCATCATGCTACGAGATATCTGAGGGATGTTTGGGCTCGGAGTGTGAACCCGGCGCTGGGTGGGAGTAGGGAGTCGGAAAGACCCGGAAAGTATTATGGGCCCGGCGAGAAAAAGAAGTCGCGGGTTGGGCTTGAGCCCCTTTGGGTACCGTACGTACATTTCGGCGTTTGACGAGACGAGAATCGAAAAAGATCTGCTTAAGGGGTGCTGGCTATAGTTACGAAGGTTTTATATCATATTTCCCGGTGAGCTTTGTCAGTCATTACCGTACCTACGTATTTAGAAAACAATAAATCAGGAATCACCCTCGACTTCAGGTATAATCGAGACGCTATGTCCACGGCTCATAGCATCCATGCCGCCACATTTTGACAATGGAAATCTCTTATCAGCTCTACGGCTAGCTCTTCAGGTGCGTCGCGTTTTCCCTAGGCCTTTTATGATAACAAGGTATAAGGCCTGCAGCAGCTAAACGATCCCTCTGGTCCCCAGAGGTTACCTGCGTGCCTCAAAATCAAACACTATAGCTACCAGCTAGCTATTTTGCAGCATCGACGGAACTCAGAGCTGCCTTCATCCCGTTCCTTCCATCATCGCTACGATAAGCTTTCCACACCTCATCACCCACGACGCTACCATCGTACTCATGTGGAGAAAATGGCGTTGCGAGAAGCCGTTATTATTAGCCACTCTGCAACTTGCGCATGGGATCCGCCACGCCAAAGGAGCAAAACTCTGCGCAAATAACGACTCTTCCCCTCTCCAGGAAACTACACCGAGGGAACAGACAACGATCGCTGACTCACATCTTTTGCTCAACGCTGACCACACCACCAACATTTAAGGTATACTTACTCGCTCTGTAAACTATCTTACCTTAGATACCTACCCAGCCATTAGCTCGGTCTATCCTTCATGCCTCATAACTGACTGCGGAGCACAGGAACCGAGCACGTCATTGCCCATAACCACCGCCCCGACGCCAAATCAACATGCAATCACGCCCGCATTTTACCATGCACCCACTTGCGCAAACCATCAACACGCGGGGAGACGTTGCCAACCCTGAAGAGCTGAGCGAGGGAGCGATTATCGCGCTTTGTTTATTTGGTGTTATCTACGGAGTAATCACGCTGATCGTATTATTTGGCGGCTCAAAAGACTTCCATGAGGAAGTTGTCAAAAAATGTCCAAGAGTGGGTAAAGACGGCTGTCTCTGGTTTCTGGCCTGGGTGTTAGTCTTCGTCACGATACCGCTGTGGCCTATTTTTTATATTGGCCTGTTTCTACAGTATCTTGGAGAGCGCATTTGGGCGAATGGCTTTGCAGAGGGTCAAACTTGTATGGGAATTGACTGTCGCGGCCTTTGGCTACGATGGGGAAGAAGAGCGCACGAGCAGGCTGGTTGGAGGGAATTAGAGGAAAGGGATGAGTCGTCGTGTGACGATTGTGACGATGGATCAACACTATACGAACTGGAAAATAGTTAGGTAGGCGGTGGAGTTGTTCAGTTACCGATAGTTCGGGGTTTACATAACGGGAAAAAGGCGAGGCGCTAGCGTGACTCATTCATTGATGTGGCGAGATTGCCATCAAGAGAAGCGTCATCACTCATCAAAGACGATTAGATTCGTGGAGTAGGACAACTCAATCGATGTTGGAAATTATTACTCTCTGAACACCTCGAGTTTTGCTCTCCCTGTCATCAACGTCCAGAGCCACAGGCCATCAACAACCAATACGTCAACAAAACTAAACACCAAACTCCCGCCAAACACGAAACTATGGTATGTCCATGCGTTGCCTTCATCAAGCTCCTTGACCTGGCACACGATAGCCCAAGGAAGAACGTACAAGAAGTTGCTCACAAGACTCTGGTACAAGTACCACTTGGGCCTCGTGGCAAGCAAGACAGTCGCGAGCTGAGTGGAAGCAGCATAAAAGATGTAACACCAGTCAATCGTGCGCCACATGTACGCCGTCACCTCCGCAACCTCATCCGAGTCACTGAGATACTTGGCAAACGACTTCGCGCCCCATATGGAGAGGAAGATAGCCAGGGGAATTTCTACCATCAACGCCAGGCCAAGTGATACCAGTGCTGGCTTCACAATCTTCAAGATAACAGGTTTGAAAGTCACTCTGCCAGGCCGGCGCGTTGTGGTACCGACTTCTCGTCGCCATGCACCCCACCGGTGACCTACAAACGCGAGGGCGGTGGCCTCCAAGGATTGGACCGGCACCATGACGAGGCCCCATCGAATGGTGTTGAAGACGCCCCAAGCTGTAGCGTAGGTTGATCCCATCGACACAATATTGCTGACTAACCACAGGTAGAGCGCATTCCTCACGGCCGACTCGATCAGAGTCAGAATGCCTGGACGGATGAGGACAGCGAGAGCTCTCACACTTGGGGCTATACTTTCTCCTGCTTTGTAACGGGGCCAGCTTGTCCTCCAAAGGAAGTAGACTAGGCCACAAATGGCCGCCACCATGTTGCATGCCAGCTGAATGCCGGCCTGCATGTTGACTGTCGGTTTGTGGCCGCCGACGTGGAAGGTAGAAATCAGGAGAAGGTCCAACACGATGTTGATGCCAAACTTGGCACTGCTGATAACCAACGGGACATCGGGCTTGTCAAGCGCTCGCGTGGCAGACGCAACGGCAGTTTCGATGGCTGAACTGAGGGCGGAGAAGGCGCTGATGCGGATGTAAGTGAGGCTGGCGTCCCGAACTTCGATGGGGACGAAGCCCTTGGCGAATGTGGAGGCGCCACCGAGAAGCGCGAGGCTCATCACCAGACCGAGGGCAGTCTGCACAAGAATGAGGGTGTGGGAAAGGCCAAGTCGGGCAGGAAGTGGCCGGGAGGATTTATCTCCGATAATGACCCTGAAAGAACGAGTCAGTATCAATGAGCGAAGACAAGGAAGGAAGGGCGGAATCACCAGGCAGCACGGGGCAGACCCTCATTGAGAACCTCGGCAAGCACGCCGATGTATGTGTAAACATCTGTTGTCACAACCATGGAGCGGTCAATGTTGGCAACCCAGAGTTTGGAAAGTGTGCCATAAAGAGCGGGAAGTATGAACGCGGCTGTGTTGAAGGCCAGTGCACCGGTGTAATGACTACGAAGGTCATGTTGCTGTTGGGTGACAGTGTGATCATGGCGATCATCATCGCTGTTGTCTTCAGACGGCAAAGCTCGATCGTCTTGGGCCACCATGCTGTACCCAAATCGATTGCGGAGGTGGTGAAGAAGAGAAGACATAACAAAACTGAAGTGGCGGACACTTTCCCTATGTTAAGTTTTCCATCTTTGGAGGGAGGCGCGCCATGAAGCGGGGTATCCTGCAGGTTCTTAAACTTTGGGTTAGGTAACAAGCCCAGCACCGAACGTCAGCCAGTGAACGGCCATGGCTGCTGTAGGCCTCAACTTCGTCCTGAGACCTGATTATTCAATGGTTGATGTTCCTGTCATTGGAATGTGATGTTTGGCAGCATGTTGTACAGAAAAGGGACTGGGTTTCCCCAAGAAATCCATGCAGCCCCAAGAAGACCATCTCTTTGCTTCACTGCTCCGCTTTGTACATACGTCTTGATGGTGGCACGCCATGGACAAAATAAATAAGGATTACTGCAAGCCAGGATCACACCTTGCGACGAGTAGAAAAGGGCCTATCAACTGTCTTTTAGGGCTTATTACTATCTTTTAACGCGTTAAAAGTATCGTTTAAAGGGTTCTCGACATTTTTCAAGGCCTCTTACCTATCTTTTAAGGCCTATTGACCATCTTTTACAGCCGATTAATTATCTATAAATGCCGTATTCCCACTTCACAGTGCCAGCTTTTCTGTCCAGGACGTGGGTGGTCACTCAAAAATCGATAGTTAAGCAAGCAAGACCAAGATATTTGAAAGGGCAGAGTATCTTCCCCTAAATGCCTTGTCGGGAACCATGCTGGTGCTCCTTCCTCGACCAGCAACAACTCCACCGTAGATACCTTACGGCCGTATTCAGAATTCTGCGGTTGTGGATCACGATTCAGTCTCGGGCCCGAGGTACTCTCAGGCTCGTCGTCACTTTTGTAGCCCGTTTTCCACACTGATCAGGCTCTGATCAAGTTCTTCTCTCTCCACCTCAGTGTCATCAACACATCCACACCCAGGCAACAACTCAGTCCACCACCCATCATGATGCTCTCAATCACTATCACCCTGCTCCTCGGTAGCATCAGCACCGTTACCGCGAACAGCGCTTGCATCGCGGCCGCCCCCAACCCCGACAACGCAACCTTCGTCACCGGCGACGACGAGATCTCCCGCCAATTCAAGATCCAATGGGCCGAAAACACAAATGTCTCCAATCCCACCATTGCCTACATGCCCTGCGGTGGCTGGGGAGATGACGGTCCCGACGTGTACACCATCACCAACACCGTCACCCAAGGCACAACTGCCACATACACCACAACTTTGACGGCTACCACGACCCAGCCTTACGTCAAGTGTCCTGAACGTGACGGCAACGGTCCTCCCGGTTGGCTTCTCGACGCTTTTACCGACCAGTACTGTCTCGGCGACACGTACCAATCAATGGAGCTTTGGGAATACGGGACTTTCTGCCTCGCGACGCCGAATAATACCAAGGGTGTCAGGTTCAGGGAGTGTAAGATGGGCGGATGCAGCAGTGAGTTTCTCTCCGATCCTTCATGTACGATTGGAAGGCAACTAACATTGTCGCACAGCAACATTGTACAAGGACGACAACTGCACTGTCGGCTTCTCTCATATCGAGAACGAGTTGGACTGTCTTAGACTGGCCCCTGATCTGCATATCCCGTCTTTGAAGGTTACATGCTAGACGGAAGTGGAATGATAGTGGAGCTGGGGACATGCTGGAACATCTCCAAATCGTGATTGCAATTTTTGGACGGGCAGCAGATGTACAAGACGCTTTAAGACTTGAACCTTGGGACAAAGCAAAGCACGAGATAATTTGACTTTCTTGCCTCACTGCTGCTTCCGAACCTTTAACGCAACAGAAGTGAGAGATAGTGTATATGCTCCACCGGGGCTGGCAGAATCTCTCCAGAATATCCCCCGCCCGCTACCCGCGGTGTCATATCGCCATGATGTCGGTCTCGTTGATATTAAGCCATGACCACTTCTTGAACAATACCAACCCGCGAAAACCAGGGTTCAGAGATCATGCCCACAAGGCTTAGCCACCGGGTACCTGAGGGCTAAATACCAACGGAAGCAGCATTTGAAGCATCTCTTCAACAAAGTCAACCGCTTCCTTGTCCACGGGCGCATCTTCGTCTCCGATCCACGCATTGACATGGGTTGCACTGCGATAAACATTTCGCATGAGCGATACCTGGATCCTGAAATTGGTTTGCGTTGTTCGCAGATTAGGTAATTATGGATGATTAGCAACCATTGGCAGATCACCACATGTTATATTACCGGCCGGCAACCTGCCGGCGATTAGTGGCACAGCAGCGACGGAAGGCAGTATTTGGGACTGATTTTTGAAGAGCGAATGAACGGAAGACAGCTGTTGCACAGCCCCAGAGGCACACCGCTAGGTATCCTTTCAACGGTTGACCCTACCAAAGATTTCTTTTTCTTTTTCTCTCGCCTTTCATCGGCACCGGGCTTCAACCTCGACATACCTATTTCACGGCTAACGCAGAGCTTTTTGCTTCGGTGTGGGTGCTGAAATGGAAGCCATTGCGTCTGGCGCGTCCGTGCTCGCGTTTGTCACCCTCAGTTTGCAGAGCGCGAAAGTTATTCGCGAAATTCTCTCCACGGTTAAAGATGGAAGCGATTGCGTCGAGCGAGTCTTGAGAGATGTACAGGGTCTCCAAGATACTCTAAGAAGAGTTAAGCAATGCTGCGTCAATAGCCCGGCCGATAAAGTCGCGCTGGAATCCAAGATCAAGTCTTGCGGTGCGGATCTGAAAGCCTGTGCCACTGAATTGGAGAATCTGGTTGCCAAGGCGCCCGAGTCTACGCTGGCGCGACAATGGAAGAAGATGAAGATTTTCCTGAAGGAGAAAGACGTGGAGAAGGTCGGGCATTGCGTTGTGAGGAACACGTCTGCGCTCAATCTCTATCTCGGCGCTATTGCCAAGTAAGCTGTTTGGTCTAGTTTGCTTGAGTCCTCAAGCTGGCGATCTGGCATTGACTGACACCGACTTCCTACAGTGATGCTCTACAGGATGTTGTATTGAGCCAGCGAGCTATCAGCGCAACACAGACTACTATGGTCACGGAACTGACCACGATTGCCGTGCAACAAAAGAATACAACGACAGCGGTGCAAGAGGCTGTAACGCAACTGACTGACGGAGTTCACTCCATTGAAGAGACGGTCCGGGCTACAATGTCAACACAGACAGATGAAATCGCCCAGAAGCTCGCCCAGACGTTAGAACAGGCTCTCAGGCAGCTCTCACTTTTACCAGCCAGCAGCAAAAGGGTGGTTGAAGAAGTGAATGAAGACGGCTCAAACGAGAGGGTGTTTGAAGAAGTGAATGGAGAGGACTCAAATGACCCAGATCTGACCGCCGGCGATGCTTCGGAAAATATGCTTACAGAACTTGGCGGTATTATCGAGTCTATTCTGAACGAAATTCGGGACAAAAAGGGCGTTCTCACCCTTCACCAATTCCGAAAGTCAAGCGCTGCCAATTCGCTTGCTAGTCTTTTCAAAATCCTAGCATCCGAAGAGTTCATTGGCGCCAATGACTTAGTAATGTCAATATCCAAAGAATGCTTGGCAAGTTGGACAAGCCATGAACTTGAAGAACTGCAGCGTATTTTGCCAGAGATTCATGGCATTTTGCTGTCAGCGAGAAGGCTGTCGTTGAATGAGCCCAGTAAGCCCCAGTTTCTATGCTTTCCATATCATCTGTTATCGAAATAGAAGGCGGGTACTGATATATATCAAAACGATAGGCACGCCCAAGCGGGAGTTCTCTGGGGCCTTATTCCATCACGAATCCAAGAAACGATCGTACAGCATTGGGTTTGGGTCAATATCAGTCCTTACCCACAGCAGATTGTGGAAGAAGCAGTGCCTTCGCCAAGTTCCGTATCCAAATTGCGAGGACTCCACGGACGATATTATTGAAGATACTGAGACACGGATTATTTTCATACCAACAATGACCGGCCATGTTCGGGAATCATTTCACGCTGTACTACGACAAATTCACCACGGTGACGGCACCTCTAGTAGCATACCAAATATGTCAATGTACAATGTTCTACCATGGAACTCTCGGGTTTTTTCAGTTGTAGAACAAGGCAGGTTGGCCGAGCTTCGGGAAATGCTGAGGCTGGGCGAGGCGTCGTTGAGAGATCAAGATGAATATGGCACACCTCTTCTGTTTGTGAGTATACTCTAAGCAAAATCAAACTAGCAAAGAAATAGTGCTGACTGGAGATGAGTATGGGAATGAAAACCCAGAAATGTGTCGCTTCCTGCTTGAACAGGGCGCAGATGCAAACTATGTTGCCGAACATCCTTCCTATTCCGGTGAAAACCATTTGACGACGGCAATGTTCCAGATAATCGACGATGAAGAGACGGATAAGGACGGATTCCATCGACAGCTCGAATGTCGTATACTGCTGCTGCGTGCTGGCTGTGATCCATTGTGGTCTACCGAGGACCCCGGGGTTTCAATGCCTTATAATTCACCGCCAACTAACGCCGCACGTATATTTCGGAATGGGGTTCCGGTATTCTTATCGTCGTCTAGTTTAATGCAGAGAAGTTCGCTAACAAGCTATCATAGGAATCTATGCGGGTTCTCTTTGACTGCACCGACGCCCTAGTGACACCAGATACCATCGTCGATGCTGGCCAGAAACATACCCCTTTACTTGCATACTGCTGTGCGGATATGCGGTCACCCAGGTACTCTATAGAGGGCTTTTCGCTATTATTAAACCAAGGGTCAGATGTCAACGCTCGGGATGTATATGGCCAAAACTGCCTGCATATTTGCCTCGACAATATCACATATCTTCGTGGCGGAACCAGAACCTTGGAATATTTAGACCAGGTTCGGCACTCATTAGCCTACCTAATCGGCTATGGCGCTCTTGTCAATGCTGTTGATAACCAGGGTCTCTCTGTCTCTGCAATCGCGTATGGGCCATATTGGGCCCCATTACGTCGCAGGCCTGAAAACCGCACCAAACCCAGTGACTACTGGAAAAAAGTTGAATATGGCCCTGGGAATGGATTCAGGGGCGATCTCTGGGACCTCATCCTAGCTGACTGTGGATTCGACATAAACGACTTTCGAACGGATGAGTGGAAATGGAGCCCATCTTTTGACGACTATTTCTACACAAGGGAACATTTCAAAGCCCTCTGGAAAGGCAAGGAACATCGCTGCCCGTACTACAACGAGACAATGACTTGCGATGTCTTGAGAGACCTGGACGAAGATTCTGACCATGGGGATGAATTCGATGATTCGCCCTCGGAAGAACTTTGCAGTGACTCTGACGCCTCTTCCGATCAGGAAGATGGAGGATATGTACTTGATGGAGCGTCAGAGGATGATACGCTTGAGTAGGAAGCTGTCAGAAGCGAGGTACTTGGGTACGATGATTTATTCTCAAATATGAAAGTGAATCTAGATTGTATTGTTGTACTTTAGGCACGCAGTCTTCAGGCGTCGTGGGCTTCCTGGCTAATATCGCCGTCTGTTCCATGTTTTTTTTCCTCTTTGCTGATGTTTCTAAGTTCAATAATATAAGGCTTTGCCGATCACAGACCCCACGAGAAAAGAAACAACTCATCTACAACTTAAAAAAAAAACAGAAAACGCGCACTGCAGGATACATCTTTAGAGAGGGTCTTTTATTACAATTACCTCGCAGGCTGGTACCTGTTTAAGCTAAGTCAGTTTTGGTTATTTTCGGATTACTCGTACGCACAAGCATAGAGCTACCTATAATTGAATCACAAGACTGCGCCCGGCGTTTATATACCTAGGTACCTTAGTGACACGTCGTGTATTGAAGTCAGAGCAGCTTTTTCGCACCGAGATCATGGTCCTGTCACCCAGCAGGCTTAGCCCACTCGTTATTTTTGGGAAATATAGAGGGTTTGGAGCATGAGTCCTATCTGTCATGACAATAACCAACCGCATCCTCTCTCAGCACCCGAGAATTGTGTCAACTCTGAGCTTAGCTTATCTCAAAAGGTGAGAAGAGCAAGCAAAACAATAAAGACAAACTGTGAGAGGTTCAGTGAAAGGGCAACTTGCAAAAGATATTATGGACTCTCCCGCCGGGAATTGAACCCGGGTCTCGAGCGTTGACGTCTGAAGATGACAAGCTCACATACTGACCACTATACTACGGAAGATTTACAGATGTTATCACCTGTCGTAGCTGTTTGTTGTTGTGAAAAATTCAGTGTAAGAATCTCGGGCTCCGGTAGTGTGGAAAAGGAAAAGAAGGAGAACCTAGGATGAGGTGCAAAAATGATCTACCCAGGGGTCGAACCTGGAACCTCCTGATTACTTGATTGGTTAATCGTAGTCAGACGCGCTGCCATTACGCCAGCAGACCTTGATTGTTGGATGAAGAGAGAGAGGGGTTCATGGCTTTTTCAATGCAACAAGGCGGAATGAGTAGGGCTGCAAATAGATATCAATAAATGATGAAAAGACCACAAAGGGGCATATTTTTCGGGGCTCGCGGATTTTTGGGTGGGCCCGGACTTTAGCGGACTTTGGGAGCTGAATTGGTTATGCGCACTGCCACCAACAACCCGAACACAGGTGCCTTGGCGTTTTTTGTGCAGACGACTTGCATGTCGCGTTGGAAGTGGACTTAAGACTGGAGAAGTACCATCTCCTCGTCGAAGGACATGACATCAATTGGAAGCCATGATTAAGACCGCTATTCCCGATGTCAGAAGATGGCTTGCTATCTGTTGAAGTCAAACCGGTGCTGCGATGGTTACCTAGATGGTGTATAAAACAGCTGGGTTCCTCGAGCAGTTGAGTTGCTTGATACCTAGTTTCACCATCATCATCAAAAACAAGCAACATCAAGCCCAAGAACTGCCAGCAAGACAGCAACCAACAACCTACCCACTCAACGGTAACTACAGTACTGAAAATGTCTACCGACAAAACCATCGTCCTCATCACTGGTAAGCTCCCTTCTCCCCTCCCCTTCCAAATACCAAAACCCAGAAGCTAATTCCCTGCCAGGCGCCAACAGCGGCATCGGTCTCGAAACCATCGTCGCCCTCTCGAAATCCTCTCCCAATTACCACCTCCTCCTCGGCTCCCGCTCCCTGGAAAGGGGCAACGTCGCGCTCTCCCAAATTCAATCCACCCACGGTTCCAGCCTCCTCTCCCCCATCACCCCCATCCAACTCGACATCACCTCCCTCCCCACCATCGAATCCACCAAAGCCTACCTCGCCTCCACCTTCGGCCGCCTCGACGTCCTCATCCAAAACGCTGGCGTAATTGTCACCCACCCCTGCCACACCCTCGAGAACCTCCGCACCACCTTCGAAACCAACGTCTTCGGCGCCAAGGTCGTCACCGACGAGCTCACTCCCCTCCTCCAGAAGTCATCGAATGCCAGGGTTATCTACGTGAGCTCTGAGCAGGGGAGCATTACTTTGAGGCTGGACCCCGAGTACCCCTATAAGGATGTGCCCGGGACAGAATACAAAATGAGTAAGGCTGCGCTGAACATGTTGGCAGCTTGCCATCGGTATGACTTCCGCAAGTGGGGTGGTAAGGTGACGAGTTTCAATCCGGGGTGGTGCGTTACGAATTTGACCGGGGAGGAGGGGAAGAAGATGAGGATTGAGGGAGGGGCGAGGTCGGCGGAGGACCCGGCTAAGGCGTTGGTGGCGATTTTGGAGGGGAAGAGGGAGAAGGAGGCGTGGGAGGATAGTGGGATTTTGGATTTGGATGGGGGTGTTCATCCTTGGTGAGCTCGTAGTACATGATCAATGTTGTTAGAATATGGTTTCTCGTTTTGCGGTTTTTGTTTCCCGGGTGAAGTTCCTTAGAGATGAAGAAGGTTTCGTAGGAGGTAGACTATTCGAGGGTATGAGTCAAGTGCAACGCTCGTTCGATAGAGAAATAGGAGTGACATCCTCTGAATCTTGCGCATTTGTACGTACATGCATCAGCCCCTTCCGCAGACAACCACTACTCGACATGTGAAAAAGGAGCCTCTCTAGGGTCTCTCCACCTCATCCGATGGTCCAATCGGTACAACTCCAGATACGACATGCCCAGCGAGATAACGCCTCCATTGGGTATTTCGGTGCGCAAAATCTGCAAAGTCCCTTCCCTTCCAATCCCATGCTGTTTTTGCCAACCGAAACTGTGCAGCCCATAGTCCGCTCCAAGGACTAACCTTGGTTTTCTGAAGGTTGGCCGGATATACCGTGTTTGAGCATTTGAGTCTCTTGCGTTCCCTAAATCTTTCAACAAGCAGCCAGTGAATGATGTCGGGGAACCTTTGCGCTGCTCTGAGTGCACTTTGAGGTGTGTTGGTCAAGTCATTGTAACATAAAGCTGCACCTCGCCCAACCAGGTACTTGACAACCTCAAAGCGGCCATAAGAGCAAGCGACCAGGAGTGCCGTCCTGCCGTTACAGCTCGAGTTTTCAAAGTCGATCTCCGCCCCTGCCTTCAGAATCGAGCGAATTGCTCCTAGATCGCCATACTCAGCAGCGAAGTAGAGTGGGCTTTTGCCTTGTTGAGGTTTAAATTCCGCAACATTCGGGCAACCGAGATGTGACTGGCGCTTGGCGATGAGATTGATAGTCCTTAGAAGATTGAGTATGTTGCCGTGATGCCATAACTGAAATGAGGCGTTCTTGAGAGGTGGTATGTCTTGGATGTCCAAACGGTTCAGAATCATTCGTCGTGTCGATGCCCTTCCCAGGCCCAAATGAATAGGACGGGATCCATACTGGTCAATGTGAGAAGGGTCAAGGCCCCTTCTGAGAAAAAGGTCAAAGATCGATGGATCCTGAGATAGTCCCAAAACCGAAATCCCCTCTTGGAGTTGTGCATATGGATTTGCGCCGTGTTCCAACAAGATCTCAACAACCTCCCGTCGGGAGTGATATGCTGCGAGTAAAAGCGGTGTAAATGATGACTTGTTCCGGATCTCGAGGAGCGCCCCAGCTTTCAACAGCTGCCTGATAATACTTAGGTCAATAAACTTATCCCGGACTGCCACATGAACAGGGGTGTCTCCCTCCTGGTCTTGCTGATTAGGGTCTGCTTGATTATTAAGCAGTTCGCCAACAGTTTCCACGCTCCTTTGCATAACAGCAATATGTAAGGCTGTTCTTTTAATTCCGTCGGGGTAGAAAGTTTTTGCGTTGACCAATCTTCTCATGACACCATCCGCCGTGTCACAGCCATCCAAGAAGGATGAGTGAGCGGTCCTAGCAAAGAGGTTAGTATTGTAATGGTTTCCAGGCAATTTCAGTCTTGTCGTGGACTATGGTGCTCTGATGGGTAGGTTACCTACTGATAAAGATTGCGATTCTTCTTGATATGCCTCACAATCACACAAATCCCTTCGTGGTTTTTTCCATCTGCAGCTGCATGGAGTGGCGTTTTCTCTTCGAGGAATGGCATCCCGCCCGCTCTGAGATAGGCTGTCAAAATCATCGGAAGCGCACTTAAATTCTTGACCGATCTAGCAGCGAGTACTGGGACACATGTGAAACGTGCCGTGTCCAGTTCAAGTTGGCATACACGCGCGAGAATATCGAGATCAGTTTTTGATTGTACCATCCACATCACAACCTCATTTTTCTCTTCCTGCAAGGCGAGGAGGAGTGGCGAGCATTCTCTACATTTGATTAACGGCATATTCAGTGGACAGCCTTCCTCCAGCAGAGATTTGCAGGTCAAGACTTCACCGCTCCGGATTGCATCTTCCAATGCCAGTCTCTTCCTGATAAGCCCTTCTCGTGCCGTTCTTCTGTCATCGTATTTTATTGGTTTCGTCGACGGGGCAAGAATCTCTGCAATGTCGAACATGCCATTCACCATCGCATAGACCGTGGGTGTGTAGCCATGACGCCCGATGGCTGTCTTATCAGCACCAGCCTCCAACAAAGCTTTGACAAGCTCAGCATTTCCACGATCGATGGCTATGTTTAGTGGCAAGAGACCTTCACGTTGCCAGTTTACTGTTTGCGCTGTTATTTCGTGCGAGCCAAGGAGTCGTACAAGGTCGGCGTGGCCTGCCATTGCTGCCAGATGCATGTAACTAAATCCCTCTCCAGTTAAATGGGTTGAGTTATCAAAGTAACCGCCTTCCAGGTAGAACTGTATGCTCTCTTGTGGAATTTCTGATGATGTTGAACCAGCTATTGCAATGTGCAACGCATTGTAATGCGACCCCTTGAAAGTGCCCCGGCGTAAAATACAGGTAGTGCTAGTTTGCCGCCAGTCAATTTCAACTGAATTGGTTTCGGCCATTGTTTTGACCTTGCGTAGGAAACTGATGTCATTCATTGTAGCAGCGATCGCAAGGGAGTCCCACCCATATCTGTCCTGAAGGTTGACGTTTGCCCCTGCGGCGAGAAGGATTTGAGCACCCTGAGAAGCACGTTTCTGAATATAAAGTGACATTGCCGGTAGGCCGTATGCTGTTTTACCATTCACATCTGCACCCTTCCGAATCAGAGCCTTTAGCTTATTGTTGCTAATGGGGCCATCGTCGTATGCGAGGATGTGAATGAGCCGCAGGTCACCCTCCGGACTGGTATACACTGTGTCGTTGAGCTTTATCGGATCAGCAAAGTCGAGAACTTTCTCGAATGTGCTGCACTGTGATTGTATGGTGCACGCCTGCGCCAAAGCCGAGCAGCCGCCAACCTGCGCCTGAACATCCATGCCGTTGGACAATAAGAACTGCAAGTCCGAGGTGAGGTTGTAAAAAACCGCTCTTCTGAGATATAGAAATACAAGTCTATGGTTTCTAGCGGATTCCCAGTACTTTGTCTCTTCAATAGCGCGATGTAGTGGGACCTGAGCATGCGAGATGCCGTGTTCCAACCGCATAGTTGAATCCCTTACTCGGAAACAAGAGAGCAAGGGAATGAGTCCAGAGAAGCCATTGCCCAATTCAAATTCTGCCATTGCGCCAGTGTCAAGGAAGAACTCGCAGATGTTGTGTAGATGAGAAGCGCAATGCCCACAAAGGCTTCCTAAGGCACAATCAAGTGCTGAAGGAATCACATCCTCTAGAGACGGCCAACTGACCCTGGTGCCGAAGGCCTTACTTCTTTGTTCTGTATCCTCTGTTGTCTCGTGTTTCGAATATGCCGCATTCCCATCCAAGCTTTTTGGTTCCTCACACAGCTCCCTGATGGTATCCCATGCTCTAGTTTCGTATATGGGGTCAGTTGGGTGTGAGTAGAAGGAGAGAAGGAACAGTTCCAAAGGTGTCTTGTTGTCCTTTCCTCTTCGTCCTGTGCTTGGGTATAATCGTTTCAGTGAAGAGGCAAACAGAGGTCCATGTTTGTCAGCTTTTAAATAATGCAGCGGGGTATCTCCATCATCCGTAACTGGGTCTAACGGAACACAGGCTTTAGCCATTAAGTTGATAAGCTCGGCTGAAATGGTCATCTGTGTTGCTAAACGATATGGTCGATACGCGCCTTGAACGCTGTCTGATGCAAAACATGACAATACTCCTTTGAAACGAGAGAGTATAAAGTTGGCAGACCGAACAGCTCCGAATGCTAACGCGGCTGCGAAAGGTGTCTCTCCAAGGTTATTGCGCCTGGAAAGTGCTGAAATCGCATCCTCCCCAGACCTGTCAACAAGTAGTTCTAGAATCTCGGCCGAGCTGGATGCTGCTGCAAGATGCCAGACAGTGTTGCCTTTCTTTGTCTCTGCGACGTCGCTTCGCCCTCCAGCAATCAAGAGCTCTTGCAGCATCGGCACATCCTGTTTTTTATGACACAATGTGACAGCGGTATTGCCTTCTTCGTCAGGGAAGTTAATATCGAGGCCTTTGGCAACCAAAAGTCGCAGCACATCCGATGCACCATGTATCACAGAATAATGTAGAAGTGTACGCCCGTCTTCCAGCTTCTGGTGGGCCCAGTCCCAAGTGCCTGTATTGAGAATGTGGCGTACAGCGTCCATGTTGCCCGATTTAATGGCGATTTTGATTTTCGAAGGCGGAGATAATGCTGTTGCATCTGGGCCAGACCCATACGCGAAGCCAATGGCAGACGAGTCAAAGTTGAAGTTGGCCTTAGCGTCGGATATAAACTTAAGGGCAGCAGTTTGGAGCCTGAGAGCGGCGGCTTGCTCGAGCGACTTTGTGGCGGTGGTTGCCTTGAGAATGCCTTCTAGCAAAGCCTTCAAACCTGCAACTGCAGCTTCCTCTTCCACCTCAACGTTGGAGTGGAACAGTTCTAGCGCGTGCTCATATGTGTTCTTGTCAATGGACGCCCCAGCTTTCAAAAGTTGAAGAAACAGAGTGAATCCCAACGAACCCGTCCCCACCACAAAGGAAACGTATAGCGGGGAGTGAGACCACAGTTTAGTGTGGCAGACTTCGGAAGGATTCGCCCCTGCCTCTAGGAGCAGCTTGACAGTGGATGCCTTAGCAGAGCTTCCCATCACGTCAAATTTCAGGGTCCAGTATCCTCGGGAAATGGTAGAGAGCGCAGATTGACTTTCATCAAACAAGAGAGTGCCTATTGTAGCACAATGTAATGGTGTTCCCACTGGACTACTCGAATCCACTGGAGGATCCTTCAACGACAAGAGATGTTTGGTGACAGAGGGGATGCTCAAAAGTGATGCGATGTGGAGGGGCGTGAAGTCGGCTCGTGTGGTTGTAGACACAACATGCTCGCGTAAAAATGTCATCATGGATTGGTTATATCGAGGCGGGCCCATGGGCACGTTGTACCAAGGCTCACTGAACAGAAGAAGATTTCGACAAACTTCGACCGTCCAGTTTGTACAGTTTCCTGTCTTTGGATTTTGAAACAGGCGTAGAAGTAGTTCGTTGACCTCGCTGTCGTCCCACCACGATTTATCTTGAGCTGTTGTCCAAAACTTTGCGGCATAAGAATAGAATGGGTGTGCTTTGACCCTGGCGATGGCATCCCTGGTAGCCAGATCGTTATTCCTGCGTACCGGAGAGAATTCAGGGCGCAGTAGAAATTGAATCGATGTAGAGGCCAGTGTAATAGCGACCTTGGCATCCGATGTATGGTACCTGTCGTACGCTGTCCCCAGCAGCTTGTCGCTACGAAGAAACTCGCGCACCGAAAAGTGGGCGAATTCGAAATAGGTACCATCGCTGGACTTTCGTATGAGACCACTGCACCACAGTGCAATGTCGTCCTCAGAGACGAGATCTTCTGGACGGGAGATGTGTGTGGAAATCGCTTCAGAAAGCTGGGGAATGGTGATTCGCTCCTCGTTGAAGTCGATAAGATGCAGGATCCGTTTAACAAGAGTCTGAACGTCTTGCCTGGTGTTTTCATTTACCCCGTCGAGAATCCGCTTGTACGTCTCTGTAAGATCCGGTGGCAGATCATTCAAAGCCTTCCGCCTGTCCGCGTCGCTTGAGAATTGCGCGATGTAATCAATCTGGCACACAACCCACCGAAACATCCCCCCAGAGCCTGCAACTAAAGCGTTGGTGATTGCTTCCTTCGTTTCCTCCATCATTTCACGCTTCTTCTTGCCCTTTCTGAACTTTTCTTCAATCTTGGCGATGACGTACGGCTCGATGTCTTCTTTGCGAGCGGCGACCTCGAGATACTCAAACTCCAATTCGTCTTCGAGCTCCTCCCGGATGTAAGCCTCATCACGGCTGAGCAGCGCAATCGAACAGGTTTCTGTTGAATCCCATATTCTCGACAATGTGGTGATGATCTTTGTGGCCTCTTGTCCGTACTCGTCGAGGCCATCAATGACGATGTACACTCGGGTGAAACACCCTATCATTTCGGCCAGGACAAAGCCAAGGCGGTCAACAGTTGCTGCACGGGTCACTCCACGCTCAGGATTGAGTTCGCTGTAGTATCGCTCCAGGGTCTGATAGGCGTCTTCACTCTGGCGAGCTAGTTGAGCGGCCAAGGTTCCAAAGAGATCCGTCAACGATGTCGCTGCGCCTTTGGAGACGTCGCAAAAGAAGAAAGCGACAGCGCATTCGGGGTTACAGAGACTCAAAGCTTGTGAGATCATGGCCCCTGCGATGACCGTTTTTCCTGCTCCAGCTATTCCCCCGAGCCAAAGCTTCGACCTTGGAGTACAAAGCCAGTCCTTGAACTTGTCACCTTGGGTAAGCCATAGCGCAGTCATTGGAAATCTGCTGGCCACACTGGCCGCCAGATATTCGGATGCCTGGGCTTCAGATCGGTTGAATAGTGCAAGAACCGCGCGGCGCTTGCTGTTCATCTCGACACGAGCTGAAATCTCCAAAGTCGTTCGGGCATCAGAGTGAATCTCGGCCATCTGTCGAGTGACATCTTGGTGCTGACGAGAAAGCTTGAGAAGGAATGCACTTGTCGAGTCGACCGTCATTGCGAGGCTCATCGTTTGTTTGTCGGCGCTGACCCTGTTCAAGAGCTTGGTCGTTTCCTCTTCGCTAAAAGGCCACTTGAGACTTCGCGATATCGTTTTCCGCTTGTGGCCGCTGTTGAAGTCGTTCTGATATTTTTCCAGCTTGAGCCGAATCTCGGTGAGAGTGTGGCAGCATGAATCGATGTGATGTAAGTGTAAGGCCTTAGTGTCTGAGCCGACCAGTTGTTCGTCTTCTAGGGAAGCTGAAAAGACTTTGAGACTGTGAAGTACGCCGCAGATGTTCTGTATCTCCGTCGTGAGAAGTCGCGCAGTCTTTGGGGCATCCTTGACGGCACGTATGTACTTCAAGCTGGCCCGAAACGCGCGATCGGCGATGTCGACCAGAGAACCAATGCTCGCCACAACGCCGATAGCCTCAAGGCCCGACATGGTGTGCGAATTGTGTTTGTTAGCCTTGCTTTGGACGGTTCCCTTGTCTGATGATGAGGGGACGTCGAATGGAGCAGCGAGCAGGCCTTTGATGTAAGGTAGACGGAGAAATGGGAGCTTGCCCCCATGGGCATGAAGGAAATTAGGCAGCTATGCCTCAGCCATCATGCACGACACCACTACACCGCCACTCTTGTAACTAAACGAATCAAATTCTAGACGCAAAGAATAGCACGGGACTTGGAAATGCGCCCTCGGCTGGGCAATTTACAAAAAGAACAGCAATCCCGGAAGTCGACCCTGGTTTGATTGCGGCAATTGATCTATAGGATGCAAAACCGATGACCTGGCAAACTCCTAGATAGCCTGATCAGCTAGAAATGCTTCAAGGGCTTGGGTATCATGGAGTTTACTCGGGGTTCGAAGCGAGTTGGCGATCTTGACATGATCCCATCTAGGCTCAATCACGAAAGACCCAAAAAACGCGAAATGGGTGTCGACGGAAGGTGTAGGTCTGCTCCCTTGCCTGCAATGGATGTCACTGTTCAGGAAGTGCCTTCATTGTAGTCTTGAAGATATCGCGGCGGAGATTAGGATCCAACGCGTCCCTGTAGGCAATTTGGATGTCGACAAGTCAAATATTATGCATTGCAGCAATTCTTTATGAAATTTATGCAGGCATAACCTCGGCGGGTTAGGGTTAGAAGTGGCAGGGCACGATGACTCCACCAGAACTACCCCACCATGAGTCACCGAAATCGGATGGTGGGGTTGGGCGGTGAACAGCGAAATCTCGAACTTGGCAGCTTTGTTTGAGCTTAGCTCTCAGTGACAACGGTCGAGGATCCATTTCTGCCAGCCATTGACACGCCCTAGCTCGCTGGAGATTCAGGATCCGTATCTCTCAAGATCACGAAGCCCAAGTCTCTCGATGGCTTCTACCTCAAATCTCGACATCCGGCCAACCGTGGCAGAGGCCCGGTCCGTCTTTGAGGAGGCACGCCAAGCCAGTCCACGGCCGACACTGCTTCCCGTTTGCATCTCGGTCCCCTCGGACCTGTTGACACCATCTGCCATTTACCTCAAACTCTCCAACGGGTACGTGATGCGTCCTGAGGCTGGGGTGGATATGTATCAATTAAAGTCCGTTTCGGCTGATTGTTGACCCGTTTGTTGCTTGACGACACAGTGCCACCGCTGAGTACTCGTTCCTGCTTGAGAGCGCCACCGGAAGCACAGAGACGGTTGGCCGTTACAGCTTTATCGGTGCCAGTAAGTCGCACCAACGGCAGCGACACATCCGTTGTCGTTGATTTCTAATCACATTCAACAGATCCCAGAAAAGTATTGGCTACTGGCCCCGGATATGAAGATGTCGGCGATCCCCTCCGTGCCCTCGAGACCACGCTCGGTCAAGATCGTGTTCTCAGCATTCCGTCCCTCAAGCTTCCCAGTCTGACTGGTGGCGCTGTCGGCTATCTGTCTTATGACTGCATCAAGTACTTTGAGCCCAAGACCGCGAGAGCCCTCAAGGACAACCTTCAAATCCCAGAAGCGCTTTTTATGCTGTTCGACACCATTGTCGCTTTTGACCACTTCTTCCAGACCGTCACCATCGTGACTCACATGAGGTTGCCCGAGACCGTCGGCGATGAGTTTCAAACCGCCTATGACAAGGCCGCGGCAACAATTAAGACCACCCTGGACCTCATTCAGCAGAACGAGATTCCTCTTCCCCCAGCAAGCCCCAGCAAGCCCGCCTCGGAACAGCAATATTCGTCCAACGTTGGCCGCCATGGCTACGAGACTTTCGTTACCGAGCTCAAGAAGCATATCGTCAAGGGTGACATCATCCAGGCTGTCCCCTCACAGCGATTCTCACGGAGCACAAGCCTGCACCCCTTCAACATCTACCGCACACTGCGCACCCTCAACCCCTCCCCATACCTGTTCTTCTTATCCTGCGCCGACTTTCACATCATTGGCGCTTCTCCAGAATGTCTTATGAAGACTGATGGCTACGCTAACCTCCCACAAGATGAAAGATTTGGCTACTCGGCGGCTGAGGCGCTGTCCCGTCCCAAGATCGTCAACCATGCTATCGCAGGCACCATCAAGCGTGGTGCCAACCCAGCTGAAGATGAGGAACTTGCCGCCATTCTGCAGAACAGCACAAAGGACCGCGCTGAACACGTCATGCTTGTCGATTTGGCCCGCAACGACGTAAACCGTGTTTGCCACCCCTCCACTGTCAAGGTCGACCGCCTCATGCGCATCGACCGCTTCTCTCATGTTCAACATTTGACATCCGAGGTCTCGGGCCTGTTGAGGCCAGAATGCACCCGCTGGGATGCCATGCGCAGCATTTTCCCCGCCGGCACCGTCTCTGGCGCTCCCAAGATCAAGGCTATGGAGCTGATCTATGATTTGGAACAGGAGAAGAGAGGCATCTATGCCGGTGCTGCTGGATGGTTCGCCTACGATGTTGTCCGTTCTCTTGGAGATGGCAAGGGTTTCAGACTGGACGAGGGTCAAATGGATACTTGCATTGCTATCCGTACAATGCTAGCCAAGAATGGTATCGCGTATCTGCAAGCTGGTGGTGGCATTGTCTTTGACAGCGAGAAGACGGAGGAGTGGATGGAGACAATGAACAAGTTGGCGGCCAACCTTAGGTGCATTGAGCTGGCCGAGAAGTATTATGGGGATGGTGCCGGCACCAAGTCGGTCCAGGAGATCATTGAGGATGAGCGGAGGAAGGGAGATGAGGTTTACTCCAAGCTTCAGACCACCAGCGCCGGGGCTTGAGTCTTGAACTTGGACCAAGAAAAGAATAAATCTAGGGAGTTAGACAAGAATGAAGACGACATTATCCCCTCGGCAGACACATCTGCTGAACGAAATGTTGAGAGTGCTCTGTTAGCCAACCGGTGGCGTACCGCACCGAATATACAGTGATTTGTTCTGCTCTTGCTGGCTTTTCGGTTCGCTCATGATTGGATACTGTCTCATCACGTGCGTCATGGCACTGGCTGCTCTGCAAGGCAGCAATGGCGTATAGCAGGAACGAATCGTTGGAAGGAAACGCGGGGTTTTTCTCTTTTACACCATCCGTCTCTGTCTTCACGATTTGACAAATCTACCACCGCTACAACGGCCAACTCTCACTTCTAAGCCCGCCTTCACCATGGCGAGCCCGTATTCCCCGCTCCAAAGGGAACCGCGCGAGATCCGTCTCCTCGACATCGAACCATGGACGACCGACCGAACCGAACGAATTCGCCTCCGCGTATTTCCTACAGAGCTCGACAAAGCTGGAGATTACATCTGCCTGTCCTACACCTGGGGCATGGTGGCACCGCTCTTTCCCGTTGTACTGAACGGTATCGACTTTTGTGTGCGGGAGAACTTGTATTCGGCGCTACTTCGTCTTCGTCTTCCGGACAAAGCAGTGAGGATCTGGATCGACGCGGTGTGCATTAACCAGGATATTGAGGAGAGGGGATTCCAGGTGTCACTGATGCGAGACGTTTATCGCGGCGCAACCCATGTTATTGCATGGATTGGAGAGGAAAATGGGCCCGGGGACAAGGAAGCCGTTGACTTCGTTGAAAAGATGTTTCAAGTGCTTCTTCCGTTGAATTCTAGTCCGCCTGAAGAGCAGCAATTTCACCTAGACACCGTGCTTAAATGGGTCAGATCCATCACCATGCATGGCATTGAAGGTACCCCGTGGCTAAGCCTTTTGGGTTTGATCTCTCGGCCCCGGTTCTCGCGGGTTTGGATTGTTCAAGAAGTGGTTATGGCGAAACACGTTCTGGTTCAATGTGGTCCTCACCAAGTGCCATGGGCACATCTCTTTTCTTGCGCTTCTTTCTTCTCCGCTAAATTCCATTTGATCATGTCACTGGTCAAGTCGGATATCGTCCGCTCAGGTCAATTCGGGTTCTTCTCAAAGCAGGGGCCATTCGTCCGACTATGTGCCGCGTCTAAACATATCGGCAAGGTTGGGTCTCTGTTCTTAGCAAACCAAGGAATATTTACTTCGCTTTACGATGTTCTCTGCTACTTCCGAACCTTTAAGGCGACAGATGAGAGAGATAGAGTATATGCTCTACTGGGGCTGGCAGAGTCGATTCAGAATATCCCCCGCCCGCTACCCACGGTGTTATATCACGATGATGTTGGTCTCGTTGATATCCTCTTGAACGTCCACGCCAATGATTTGAAAGGCGGCGCGAGACTAGACTTTCTACCCCTGGCCTATGGTGTCGAGCAACGAAGTAGAAATCCATCGTGGATACCACGTTTAGTGTTTGATAATGACGACCGGCAATATATATTCACAATGCCTCGACAATTCAGGCCGTTATGGAACGAAAGGGGTGTGACACCCTACCGCGCTGATGGTCTCAGTACCAACATTCATGCTTCGGTCGACGTCAAGAATAGAAGGTTGAATGTGGTTGGGTTGGTGGCAGGTGTCGTCAATCAAGTGAGCCAAATCCATAGCAGAGGAGACTGGCTGAAAATCCCGGAAACTTTCCTGATTGAAAGACCAGAATACCAACATGCTGCCCGAGCAAAATGGGCTGCTCAAATTGGTGTCACAGCTTCGGAAGCGAAGTACCGATTGCTACACAATCCCCGTACCAGTGAATCCGTCAAAGCCAAACTTCGACTGTTGCATTTGCCAGACTCCGACCTCCACCAACGGTTTTTAGGTACCTTACTTATGTCTGGTTGTGACGCGGGGATTCAGGCTCTTTCTCCTGAGTCCTCTCTGGGCGACCGGGACGCACAAACGAAACGAGAGTGGACGCCATTTCAAACCAGGATTGCTCACACCTGCCACGCCCGCAGGTTTTTTCTTTGCGCTGAGGCCGGAGTAGGATATGAGATTCTACAGTCCACAAACTTCGGCCTATGCGCGAGTGATACTAGAGAGGGGGATAAGGTAGTGATGCTTTTGGGTTCCATCACCCTGCATATCATCCGGGAGATTGACACGGATGACAGTGGGGGTCCTCTGTACGGCTGGGTTGGACAGGCATACGTACACAACTGGATGCAGGGTCAGCTGGTTGATAAGGTGGTGGATAGTGCCGGGACGGTCATTGGACAGCGAATCGCGCTGGTATGAGACGGAGATTATGTATCTCTGGGATGGTATACTTTGAAGCAATGGGGAAGGGCACATATACTTTACCGGTCACGTCTCTATCCGAGCTCTGGATTTGAACTCGGGTTACTATTAATGTCTTTATCCGAGCTCTGGATTTGAACTCGGGTTACTATTAATGTCTTTATCCAAGCTCTGGATTTGAACTCGGGTTACTATTAATATCTCTATCCGAGCTTTGGATTTAAACTCGGGTTACTGTTGATCAAAACATTATAGAAACGAAAACATAAACAACTACAGAAGTAGTTACAAACTCGCTAAGAAAGCGGCAATAGCATAACGAGTACTTCGACTAAGCCTTTGTCCAGCACCTCATCATCAGAAACACTTCAAATAGCGATTTCATAGGTGAAAGAGTGTAAATCGAAGCATAATTACGACAGCTTTTCGATACCCCCTAACTATAAATGGGTTGTCTAGTAGGCAGATAGACCTGGGGTCATTCACGCCTAGCTCTCCAATTATCCGCTTGGCCAAGACCAGCAAGAGATATCACCAGCAGACCGTGGCAAGCATGTGTGAATAGCGCGGTCCAGACGACGCCATCCTGTAAACAAATCCCGAGAGAAGGATCAGTCGCAAGCTCGGACCTGCCATTTTGATCAAAAGTAGTGGGCCTTCTTCGGCTTGATGTAACCTAATCATCAGAACAGGGGCAGCTAGCGTCATCAGGTCCTAGAAAGAAATATCACCGGTGATAAATAGGGGCTCATCCTTCACACTCTTGTTCCACCATCATTCAAGCATCATGGCGTCTACATTCTTTTACTTGGCATGCCTCACAGCAGTCAACCTTCCCCTCTCATATGCCCAAAAGACCGCCACCGTTCCAATCCTGGATTGGGGCTTGGACTTCCCTGGTGCCGCCATCTCAGTGATTGGAGAGAGCTCCGGGTCGACAACATACCGCCTGGCATGCAACGAACCCGGCGAGTGCCAATGGACTCAAGTCCCAACCATGGCTTCCTATCTGGATAACATGGTGGGCACCATGACCTTCGTCGAGGCCGGCGCGCCCTACAATGCTGCCATGACACAGAATATCAGCGCAAGAGGTACCGCGTTCTCCTACCGTGCAACTTGCACGCCAAGAAGCCGGCCTATCACCATGCAGACTAAGGATTCGGAGGGGAGATTCACTGATGTTCCTTTTCGCGGGCCAAATCTGGTGGATTGCACATCGACATCGATAGGGAAGGAACCTACGCCGACTTTTGAGCTTGATGGGACGACTGCGGTGTACAAGATGGTGGTCATCACGCAAGGGGTTGAGAAATTGGACTTGGGGGCGGTGACAACTGCGCCCACTCGGCTCGTCACGACCGCTGGGGCGTACGACTCCCAGGAGGGCTGTGAGTGCATCGATTTTCTGAAGCATGTGCTTCGTTTGTTAACTTTATTCCTAGCATCTGATTCCTCTGCGCCATCGGCGTCGTCTTCAAGTGCAACAGACACTCCAGCGGCTAATACACAGACTCCAGACTCTGCTGGGCCGAGGCTGTTTGTCTCTAACCTGAAAATGGCAGGGCTCATGCTAATGGCAGTATTCTTTGCTTGATCACATCACGGTGTGGCTGGCATTATTGATCTTTGTACCTACCTAGCCAGCCCACAGCTTTCTATCAGATACGATGAGACACCCTCATGGCTCTTCCAGACACTCTGCCATTACTCCAAGTGCTTCTGAGCACTGCCGCGCGGCTTGGCTCCACAGAATCTAATAATGACTGTGTTTTTCGGTCGTGCGAATACCCTCTTCCTGTCCACCCAACCCTCTGAAGGATGTTCATTAACCGAAAACGGACAAAACCTTCCGTAATTCGTGAAAACGGTGAACTTAGGCAACATGCCATCTATTCCAAACCCATCGTCCGATGATTCCTTGTACTTCTGACAGATCACAACAATGACGATTCGCTCCTAAACTTGAGCAGCTAAATCCAACCTGAGGTACATTCAGTGGATTGTTTAAGTAAGGTGATTTCAAGAACTTAAGGCTGGGAGTATTGCCAGAACCGGGCAACTCGTAAACAGGTGATCTAGGCGGCACTTCAGGGGAACTGATCATAGCTCACCACTGGCTCTGCAGACGACAAGGATCACCATTTTCAAGACTTTGCAAATACCTGTTTGCTTATGACTTCTCTGACTAGGCACTATCACGGAGCTAGAACCGGGCGATGTGTGGTCACCAGCCCCCTAAGCACTGGCCTTGGCCTCCAGACGCTGAAAGCCCCCCTTCTGAGCAACACTCTTCTGGAGCTCGGCCATTCTCTTCTGGTCACCCGTCGGATCGGCCGAGTCCGCGTCGAGCGTCCAATCCAAGAACTCATTCGTGTAGTTGGGCTCGAAATCCTCCTCCAAGACACCGAGTCGCTTGCCATACTTGGTAACCTTGTTCCAGTCACGCTGGACATTCTTCATGTCCTTGGAGAAGTAGGCAAAGCTGCGCTCAAAGATCTTACGGTTCAGCTCACCGCGCATGGAAGGCTTGAAGTCGACGTGCTCGGCCCAAGCCTGCTCCGGCTGCGCCAAGACAAAGTCTGTTGCGCGCTTGACGGCACGCAGGAAGGCGCGCACTTTGTCCGGGTTCTCGGCGATGAAGTTCTCGTTGCCGATGTAAAGGATGGAACAGAAGCAGCAGCAACCGAGCTCGGCGAGCTCGTCGATGCGCAGCATCTGCACGTCCGTGGTGGGACGGCCCTGAGCCGTGAGCCACTCCTCGAGTTCGACCATCTGGACGTTTTCGAGGCCGATGCCGGCGTCGATCTTGCCCTCGATGATGGCCTTGGACACGTTCATGCCGCAGCGGACGGCCGTGTAATCGGAGGGCAACATGCCGTAGTGCGAGGTCAGCTCGTCGATCTGGATCTTGCCGAACTCGCCGACGTAGCCGATGCGTTTGCCCTTGAGGGTGCGGAAGTCGGGAGTAATACCCGACGATTTGAGATACACCACGCCGGTGAAGGGCTCGTCGAGAAGGCTTCCAATTGACAGGACGGGAAAGTTGCGTGCTTTGGCCTGGCTAGAGTTAGTGTCATCAAAGCATCAGCAGAAATGTTTCCCGTCGACTTACGGCAAGCGTGTGAATCATGGCCTTGAATCCAAGATCGGCCTTGCCAGTACCGATGATTTCGGTCACATCCTATTCATGGTTAGCTTTGTCGACAACTGGTGGAAGGTTGTAGTTACACTGGGGTCGTTGGGTTCAAGCAGGGCAACCTTGATGCCTTCCTGCTGGAAGAAGCCCTTAGCCTGAGCCAGGTACAGGGGCGCATGGTACGCCGTGGCGTGCCTGAATCGGCGTTAACGTCAGAAGCAAACATGCAATGAAAAGTAGTGGGGCTCTACCAGTTCGTCAGGAAGGTGATCTTGTCGGTCGACATCTTGACAGATCAAATCGGATGCTATACGCAGTCAGCTACCCGATTGACCGTGCCTTACCAAGACACCACGGGAGGGGTTGGCTAAGAAGCATGTCCTTTCGCTGGTATTATCCAGATCAAGTTCGACCGGTATTTCTCAGAACGTCAGCCCGCCGTGGCGACCTCTACCGACGGCTTCCAGCATTGCAGCATGGAGCCCATCGATAAAGGAGAGCCACGGCAAATGCTGTCGAACACCCGGCTGCTTCACTAGCAGAAGTTACCTTGATCTCATAGATATGTTCCCTGCGACAGGCGCCATTGCTTGTGCCAGAGCGTCGTACAATGCTTTGTGTGCTGCTGTTGCTGATGAGGTCGAGTAGGGAGGTGAGTGCGAGTGAAGAGTCGAAGTAAAGTTCGGGAACCGGAAGTTCCAGTGCGAAGGTTTAAATGGGCAATTGTTGGATGACTAAACCCAGCCCAATTCCGCTTTTTTAACTTCGGCTGGTGACCGCCAGGTACCACAGGAAACAGCGGAGATGCTCAACAATCGGGATATCGGCTGTCATATCTCGTACTTGATGAACCCCCACGCCCCACGCGAACTTATTACAACTTGCCGCTCCACACCATTACACTTGAGCGCGGCTATCCTGCGCATCGCATTGGAAGGCGGCAGCTTTGGATGTGTCTTGACCGCGGCCGGGTGAAACCTTCCCGACATGGGCATGCAACTCCACAGCATGAGTCCTTTACCCATCTCCTTGTGTTTTGATGATTGACTGCCGTGACGGAGTTAGCCGTGTGCGTATTGGACAAAAGCAGAAAACAAGAGATTCATGAGTCAAAGAGCACAAGCACCTAGATAGAAGTGGCTCGCAAACCTCTGGTGCTGACCTTGACTCTGATGAACCCTTGTGTGATATGTGTCAGCGCAAGATCAGCTACAGCATATAATGGTCTCGGGACAGGGATTCTAGCTGGTTTCTTAATCATGCACAACGATAGAATCAACTCAAATCCCGCCTCTCACACTCGGTTATCGGCGGCAGTGCGATTTGGTGGTTGGTAGCATGCCGGCACCGGAGTCTGAGAGAGTGGAAAAACGGGCCAACCCTTTGGGCCAGCTGCCAAGCTATTTTGGAAATAGGACGGCCATTGGAATTGGCAAACACCCCACTCAAAAGGTGACTCAACAGGTTTCAACAGCTTTTGGCAGTCTGGCAGACGACGGGACTGAGGTTGTGGATAAGTGAAAGTACTGGCGGCGGTTACAATCACCGAGACAGGGACACTAGAGAGCTTCGCTTTTCTTTTGCGTTCATAGAATGCGGCTCAATTTCCAACACGTTGGGACTAGCTTAGGCTAATGTGAGGCCATGTTGGTCGGAGGTGCTTAAAGGAATTGCAAATTGTTCTATGGGGGACACGAAAAGAAATAGTGGTATCATGCTACACCTAGGCATAAACACCGAGCCCTTCTAATACCAATCAACAACTCCGCCGAACCCTAGAAGTCCCTCGCCGCAGCTTGTGCACAGTGACTCTTAGATGTTGTCAAAGTAGAATGCGTCAAAAAAGTCATTCGAGAACCTCTTCTTCAAATCCTTCAGCGTCCAGCCATGCTTCTTTCCAATCTCAGCCAGCAACCCCTTGAACTCCTCTTTCTCCACCCGGTAATCCTCTTCCTTCATCTTCTCCACCCACGGCCTCCCATCAACCTTGATCTCATGCCACTGTTTCGCCCAATGCGGCCTTGTGTTGATCCTCTTACCCTCCTTATCTCGATAGGACAGCCACTTCCCTATCACCTCCTCAGCATACGGCACCCACATATCCCTCGCCGCCTCCAAGGTCAATACCTCAATCGCACAAGTCCCAAGGGTGTTCCCCTTCTGTGGAGCCATGACAATGTCACTGCCACCCATAATCCTCATCTCAAGCGGCATCCGCTGTGGACAACCCTTGTTGCTATGCTCGTAGCAGCTGAGAATCGCATCCCACCACGCCCTCCTCACAACCCCATAATCCGGCTTTGTCGGATCTGCCTTCGACGGCTGAAGAGGAATCTCAACTTCCACGTCCAGCACTCTGACATTCTGAATTCCCCTCTGGAAATGCAGCGCATCCGGTAGGTACGTCTTCACCGGCTCATCCCACGCTGGCAGAGCAAACATTGCCGCTCTGGAAATCAACGTCACCGCCGCTTCGTCCAGATGGAGCGTCTTGATCAGTTCGTTCAGCACCGTCGCGTTCTGGAGCACGTTCATTGTGAACTGGCTGATGAACATGAAAAATGTCTGGATATTCGAGGGGTAGTCCTCTGTTCCGGAGGGATCGGAGGTTGTATCCCAGCAGTTGACCCAGCAGAGATCTGAATAGGGAAACCAGAACCACTCGGTGTAATACCCGTTGGTGGCTACCTCCTCGAACTTGGCAATGTCAGCTGCTCTCTGTTCGGGAGTCCAATCCGCCAGTCTCAGTGCGGGAGGGATTTCGTCAGGTCTCATGTCATCAGGTGGCGGGATAGCGCGCAAAACGGGGATCTTCTCCGGCTTCATGAGGGCATAGCTCATGGGCTCAAACTCGAGGGTGAGATGCGTGATCACGCCCATGAGACCGAAACACCCTGCTGCTGCTCGAAGAAGTCGGGGGTCGTCGACGACTTGCAGTTTTCCGTTGCAGTCGACGTATTCGACTTTGCGGACAAGATCGCTGAGGGTTTGATGTCGCCTTCCGGCGCCGTGACAGATGGGTGCATTGGTCCCACCGATGGTCATCTCGACCATGATGACGTTCAAGGGGTAGGAGTACTTGTTATTCTTGACGCACCAGCGGCGGAGTTGCTCGTTCGTTGTGCTGGCGCCAATTCGCACAAGAGCATTGCCCTTGACGCGCGGGGTGCCAGAGACGACTTCAAGGGTTTGGAGTTCGTTCTTGTGGAGGAGCCATTCAGGGAGGACTTTTGACAGGGCGGTGAAGTTGGGGATCTTGGTTGCTTCAGCGAGACTGAGGAGGGAGATGGTGATTTGCCCTTGGCGGCCGAAGATGGGTGCCCACGAGTGGCGGAAGCCAGCACAGCGGACGGACATGTCGTGGTCACGAGCGTACTTGACGATGCGCTGGACACCGGCGACGGAGTTGGGGATGCAGGTATATTGCGGCGTATAATCGACGACGAGGCCCCAATTTTGGAAGGGGGCATCTTTGTAGACCTGTTCTCTGGTTAGGTTCAGTCTTCTGATTAAAATGGGGGTGACTTACAATGACGTTATGCTCATCCTCATGGTCAAGAAGCATGTCCTTCAACTTGTGAGCAAAGGCATGAAAGAGGCCGTCCTGGTGCTTGAGCCAGTCAAGGGTGCTGCTCCCACTCAGACCGGCAACATCGACTTGAGTAGGGGAGTGACCGTTGAGATGAATGCCATTGGCGCCATTAGAGCCATTGGTGGTAGGCGGAAAGCCGAGAGCCTGGACTCCACTAGAAGAGACCTGAAGACAAGGGACACCGGTGAGGTGTTGAAGGTGGTCACGGACACCAAGACTGACACACATGTCGAAGCCATCTGAGACATCTTCAAGTGACTTGTCATCGGCAACAAACTTTTCGACACGATCTCTTTCGTCTGAGGTGAGACGATCAAGGCATTGCTGATAGGCAAAGTCGTGCTCGGACTCACGGAATACCCGAAGGAGCCGCTTGTGAAAGTCGGTGGACTCGACTGTGACGTCTGGGCTGAGGTACTCGTTCAAAAGTGTCCGGAGACCAGGCAGCTTCTTGCGAATATCGTCGTTGTGGGAGAGACCATCAGCGATGAGACCAATCCGCTCATCGACGTTATGGTCCCAGCAGCTGCTTCCCGGATGGTGAGTGTGATGAGCCATGTTAGTTGGTGCTAGATGTTACACGTATATGTAGTCTGGTTGGGGTAAAGTATAGGCTTGCTGTGACGGGTGAAGAGAAGAGCACCAGTAAGCGTGTATCATACCGGAAACTGAGAAAAGCTCTGTCTCAGACCTTTCGGGAACATGGGCTTAAGTACTACTTCCGGTTACCATGTTCATCGTCAAAGACACTGTCCTTCGGTCCACCTCCAACCCAACAACAGCCCACTCACCCATACAAATTCTGAGGGATCAGAGTGAGAGAAAGTTTGTCACCTGTGGCGTCCACACCCATTGGACAAGGAGTGGTACCCAGCACTGACAGGAGCGATAGCCGTCTTTTTACCATTTTCAGCGAGTGCCGGAAGGCTGTGTTCTCGCCAAGAGGTCACAAAGGCCGCCAAATGTCTGGTATCTGCGAGAAACGCGGTCATACTTTTGTGGTTGGTGACCTCCACCGAACTGGTTGGGCAAGTGACAGGCTGCTAGCCGTAGGGCTGAGTCGACCCCGGAATTTGTGTGGTGGTTCGTGAACGCTCATTGGCCATCGTCGGGAAAAGGAGCGCTGAGGCTTGCATATGCAAGGTGTTGGTGGTGTTGAAACATTCCGCAGTAGCTTGCGCAGACGGATAAGCAGCCAGATCACGCACCAGCTGCCAATAGTAGTGGGATTATCAGACGCCAACGATTAACTGAACCTCAAGGCCTGCGGATTGCGCATCGGGGAGATTGCGCATGCAGGACGCGAAACAGACCCTGAACTATGAGAACATCGGAACGGGGTTCCGTCGCATGTCGCAAAATTCCACCCAGAGGAATGTGACTCGGACCGAAATACGGGAAAGTCCGAGTTCGGTATCTTTGTCGGTGAGGAAGGGTGGGTTGCATTCTACCAGATTATTCCCACCGTCTGGGTTTTGTCTTGTACTCGGATTTCTGCTATCAATGTATGTCAAGGTGACAACTTTGGCAACTGTGAGTGGTATTTGTACCTAGGTATCCTGCTCGAACTAAGCTATGTTGAAAACAGAATCCCTTGCCACTTGTCCTTCTCCTGCAATGGCATAACAGTGTCCAACCAGCCGGAATCGCTGGTCATCGGGAGGATACGACTGATACGGCCCCCGAGTCCTGGTTTCAATCCCGCACGACGGCCCCGCCCCCTCTAGACCCCTCAAGACGAGGTATAGGTAGCATACATCCACGTAACCATCATTAGGATCAATAACTCCATTTAGGCGGAAGATGTAATCGCCCACCTCTATTTTGACAGGACCAAAAGCCGGCATCCAATCTTCCTGCCCTGTGTCAGACTCTGTTGTTACAACCCATTGTAGATGACCTCCCGTCATCATTTCAATAAGATCGCGTCGAACCACTGGCAAACGCGAGCGGCACTTAGTTCGCCAGAACTCGGAGAGACAATACTGCAAACAGGCTGCTTCAGTGATGCCATATAGGTCGATATCGGGGAACCCGAGTCGAGCATGGAGAACACAGCGGACACGTGCTGACACAGGTGTCACCTTTGTATGTAGGTCTCGGAGCTTTCCCGGCCAATGGCATCCTGTCCAGAGACTTGATCCAAAGGAGCTTTAGCCTGCGATGCTTGGTAGTCCCATCATCCGCCACAAGTCTGGAGAGCACCAAGGCGTATGTGCCACCCGTGCTTCTCCTCCAGACTGCCAGGATCCACACATTGCATTCCTCTTGGCCGTTTGAGGTTCGAATTCGAGACAGCTCGTCAGTCTCTTCGTCAATGTCGACACTGCACGGCGCCTCGCCCCAACCGATGAACACTGTCCACTCTCCGCTGCTCTCATCCGCGCCATTAGGTAATCAGGTGATAGTCCAGCTTTCCTCTAATAACATTTCCCTTTAGCGTGATTCCACACTTCCCGGCCCCGCCAAGCGGATCTAGAGTATTCGTGAGTGGGAGTCAAGCAGATGTGACTCTGACCAAGATAGGTATCCAAGTCCAACAGGCCGAACGTAAAAGCGATCCGTCGTAGGCAGCTTTCCAGCGCAAGTAGGTGGTTTAGTTTCACGAAGCTCATCTTTAATCTCTCGTCGCTAGGTGAGAGGCGTGAACTATTGCCAATGTGTCTATCTTTGTTTGTCGTTTTGCTTAACGATATTCAGATTATAGGTAGGTATGTAGATGCCCGCCATATTGACCAATAGATTCCACACTCTGTCTTTAGCAATACTAACAGAGATTCTTCGCTGACGTTTTATCCTGGCACCATTGTTTACAGACAGAAAGTACATTGAAATCAAGTCGTTGGCGCCAGACGTCACTGACTATGACAACGACACCTGGACCGCAACTATGCTATTCTCCCCTCCTGAACCACGAATTCCTCGGCTTGAAGACGACGACCTGCTTCTTGATAACAACTTCATAGGATTTACTCCCCTTAACACCCCAGCGGACGATGTCAGTGCCGAGTGAGTAACGCTGAGATAATTCCAAAGGACTTGCTTCTGCTGACACGCCCTCGGCAGTATCATTGCTGTTACTGGTCTCGCCGGACATGCCTTCGGTTCTTGGGCGCACAACGACCAGAAGATGTGGCTCCGAGACTACCTTCCGAAAGACATACAGAATCGAGCAAGGGTTATGATCTACGGATACGAGTCACAGCTTGACGGTCCGATGGCCGGTAGGAGCATCATCTCAGACTTTGGAGTGAGTTTCACGCAGGGCTTGATGGACCTCAGAGACCATCCATCGGTATGTTTTAAGGGACCTAGCAGGGAGCGCTTGACGAAATAACTGACGTCCTCTAGTGCAGAGACAGACCACTCATCTTGATCGTGCGTGTCCTTCATCGGCCCAAGTTTGGATACCCGGAGACTAACGATAGTAATTGGTCAGGGCCACAGCCTGGGTGCATTAATTATCAAACAGGTGAGACCTCCCATTTGCAATGATGGCTAGGTAGCTACATAGGTACCTTACTTTTCGAACATATCTGCTAAACTAACCATTTCAATAGGCGATCGCCGATCTGGATCCTGGCATCCGCTCGCGTCTTCCCGTCCGCACCGTCATGTTTTTCGGAGCGCCGCACCATGGCCTGGAAGTCGCCGCACTCGAGACACTTGTCAAAGGCTGCCCAACTCAGACTTTAGTCAGCGAACTGAAACGTGACTCGCCGTCTCTGACCGATCTCTATCGCCGCTTCCGACCCTGTGCCAAGAGTCTAAGCATCCACAGCTACTACGAGAGTCGGCCTACCAAAACTGTGATTCAGGTTAGTACCTACTCACCCTGGGCTTTGCTGCGGCCCATGAAAGGCCCGGTGCCAGCTACCTAACTGGATCGACTAGGGTCCTGATGGAAAATGGGAACGCGGCGGCCCAGCAACGTGGATGGTGCCGAGATCATCCGCCTTGCTGTATATAGACCAAGAGGTGACCCAGATGGCCGTTAACGGGGACCACAAAGAGATCGCGCGGCTGCGGCGCGGACAGGGAAGCGTCTACCCCAACGTCCTACGAGTCATCAAAGATGCCCTCAAGAGCGCCTCGGAGCAATTTGCAGCCGCAGCCCGAGCAACCGAGGAAAAGGAACTATCTACACCGGCATCTGAAGTGGAGGCGGAACCGACGAGCGAAATTGTGGACGATGACGGGCAGAGCGCAACTCTGAACGATGACGGGCAGAGCGAAACTGCTGACGATGACGGGCAGTGGGACGACGACAACCTGCTCTGTGACACCTGTTTAGAGTTGTTCCCCAAGACCGAAACACACCACCACTGCTACATCTGCGACGATGGAAACTTCAGCGTCTGCCGATCCTGTAAGAAGTTGGACAAGTCCTGCCCTGGCGGTCACACACTCCTCGAACGACGACTGGGTGACCCAGTCACCCCGGATGGCGGTGAGGAGAATGAGAGCGAGGGCGAGGGCGAGAATGATACAAACCTCTTCTGCAGCTACTGCGACAAAGATATCCCGCAGGACCAGGTCCACTTCCACTGCATCATCTGCGACGATGGAGATTACGACGTTTGCCTCGCGTGCAGAAAACTGGGCAAGATTTGCCCCGGCCGGCACAAGATGGTCAAGCGACAGCTGCCCAGCAAGACCACGACGCTCGCGACCACCTTCAACAGCGATTCGGAAACCGTGAGATCAGCTTCGCCGGCGACGCTACCACCACCACCAAGAGCCATGAAGTCGCTAAAGGAGGAGTCACCAAAGCAGAAAGAGCCGGTGGCCGAGTACCGCGAGATTCGGGGCTGTAACTGCGGCCTCCCGAAGAGGAAGAAGAGCCCAAAGCCACCTAGCAAGGGTGCCTCTTCGTACAATCCTCTGGCCTGCCGGGTCTGCGGGTCTTCGTGCGAATCCAAAACCCAGCTCTTCAACCACCTGAGAGAAGAGGATCACATGGTCTAGTGGGAGAGGACCGCGGAAAGATCCCTATGTGCAAAGGCTACCGGACTTGCTGCAGAAGTTTCGTGGAAGAATATATGTTTGACAGGGTACGGGTACCTAGCTATGAAAAAAGGTTGACTTTCACTCTATATTTCGAATATCTTTTCACAGCTGCAATGTTTACAGTTGCTAGTACCGCACCTAAAACTAGGTCGGTCAGGTAGTATACCCGGTCAAGTAAGGCACCTTACCTATATAAGATTGGCCTGAACCTACCTATCTATATTCAGGTAGATCATCGTTTTGTAGTTTTATCTTAACTTTGAGATAAGAAAGTGAAACGCCTGACTAGAGAATGGGAGAAACTTTCTCTCGATAAAGCGTTATAAAAACGTAAAGCTATCTAGTACACTGCAGCCTACCTCCACACAAGACACACGCACAACCTCCTCTCTACGGCTTCCACCCACCAGTTCTATTCCTAAACAAGCCATCCGGATCAACCTCATCCGCTACCTGCCTTGCCAGCGCCCGGTTCTCCGGCTTCAACCGCCCAAAATAATCCTGCCTATAAAACCCATAGTTCATGAACACCGGCAAGTCGACGTCCGCGGCTAGCTTCCCTTCTGCCTGCCAGTTTAACACCCTCTCCCGGATCCCGCCATATGTCTGCTGCATCTTCCCATCCATCAGCGGGTAGTCAAACGGGTTGAGGAACGCGTAGTTCATCTCAATGATCAGCTTATCCGCATCTGGATTCGCATCGATCAAGTCGGGGGACTTGGCCCGGGCAGCAGCGGCGATGCGTTTAGGGAAGGGTTGGTAGGCGATGCTAGCTACGATTCCTGGGACGGCGAGGGTGGTGAGGGAGATGTTGCGCCAATGGGCGTGGATGCCTTCGAGGACTTCGACGGAGTGGGTTGTTGATGGGAGGGGAATGGTTTCGGTGCCGATTTGGACTTGGAAGCCTTTCAGGACGACCCAGTTGGAAAAGGTCATCAGATCGGCGTAGGTCCGGGTGCGGGCGGTGTTGGTTATGGGACCGATGGAGGTGAAGTTGGTGAAGGTTCCGGCAGGGGGTGTTGGCCCGTCATAAAAGAGGAAGAGGATCCAGGAGTCGACGAGGTTGACTTGTGCCCGCTCAGCGGTGACGATGACGGCGGCGCGGTCATCAGTGTTGTATTCGGTGAAATCACGGACAGCCTGGAGGATCTTCTTGTCTGTGGCTGGGGTGCGGAGGAAGAGGAGGTTGCCGCCCCAGACGTCGCCTTGAGGGTAGGCTTGGGTTTTGTAGTTGGTGACGATACCGAAGTTATTGCCACCTCCCTTCAGAGCTTTGAAGAGGTTGGGGTGGTTGGTGGCGGAGGGGTAGGTGATGGTACCGTTGGGGAGGACGAGTTCGTATTCGAGAACTGAGGAGGCGGACCAGCCGTGCTGAGCTGACATGTAGGAGAGACCACCGCCTAGCATGAGCCCACCTGTTCCGGTGTTTCCGATACGGCCACCTACAAACGTCCAACCGGTACCTTGTAACTTTCGGGCAAGTCCATCGAGACGATTGCCGGGACCGAAATCAAGAATGCCGGTTGCTGGGTCGAGATTCGCATGGTCCAAATTCTGGGTCGAGATCAAGGGACCGCCGTCAACCGAAGCATAATAGTTGTTAGGCGAGTGGCCACCAGACTTCACAGCGAAGTGCTCATCATTTGTGTTAAGGACCGAGATGATGGTGGACACTTCTGCCGCGGACTTGGGGAAGATGATGCAGGACGGCTTGAGGGCGCTGCAGGACGCGGACCAGTATTCGGTTTGCTCGGCAATATATGAAGGCGAAACTGGTGCGGAGACTTCAATGTTGGTGTTTGCTCGAAGTTCGGAGCAAGTGTCTCCCTTCACCAACGAGATGAAGGAGGCAACAGCCCCCAGCAAAGCAACGAGTGATTGCATCTTGACTGCCCTCTCGAATCACTACAATGTATGTTCCTAGCTAATGATGTATGACCCTCCTAGCCCTTTTATCTTCCTTTATGTTCGATCTTTCGCTCCTACACGGATTCCACAACAAAGTCAATAATGACGTACGGTCCATTGCTATCCTCAAACGGACTTTTCTCCGTCCTAGATTCCGACAAGGTCATTGTCATCTTGCATTTCCTGGTCCAAAAAGGGTGATACCCCTGGCTGTGGAACGGCTGAGCTAATGTTCTTGGAACCATACTGAGATTCCAATGGCGATGATTGGGCCTAGAAACGGTAGCGAGCTTGAACTATCTAGTCATTCATGTGGCTTACATGCAAGAGGTCAGATGAACCTGGTTTTGAAGTGCAGAAGCCTTGGTTATCTTGCCATTCGCCTACCGCATGCAGGCCCTTTTCTCCGAGACTTTGAAGGCGCAGATGCTGTGACATTCTCAAAAAGAGAGCGGCACAGATGCACGCGACGGCAGTTGGCTGCTGTGTTTCAACGAAGACAATGATAGAATACCTGGTAGCGGAGAGTGGTAGCTAAAATCCCATGCAGGCAATGAACTCTCCTAAGCTGGTAAATTCAGCGAAAATATGATTTCTTCAGACGATGAATACTACGATATGTGAATGCGCCACGATATGATCGCCATATTAGGCCCTGATCGTCGTGTATAACCGCTGCTCGGTTCGTTTGACAGCAATTGACAGCTGTGACATGTGGGACTTGACAAGCGGGGAGTTACATTTCTGCATATTTCGGTCAGTGAATCCTGTTTATCGAAGGCTTGGTTCTTTCCGGTATACGTGGTGCCACGCATGGTTACTTTGACCCAGCTCATTCGAGTTGCCGGAAAGCAATGATTGGCCTCCCCAAACTCACCCCTTCTTCAGCCCCAGATGCAGGAGCCTAACCCACATGCGTTCCTTGTACTGATCGGCCCCTGAGGGGTGTGTTCAAAAAGAAGGTCTGTCCCGCCCCATGCTTCATCAAGACCAGATCCTGCAGTCGTCGACTTAGTGGCCAATAATTTTCCTAGTAGAGGACAGATAGGCATGTCAGCATCGAACGAAGTTACCTCCGTCACCATCAGACCACCTTTCAACCACCACACGATGTTACTTTGCGGAACGGGATATTAATAGGACTATTTGCTTAGCGGGACGCATAGCAAGGCACCGTATGTCCGGGAGACTGCGCCATGTTGGGGCAAAAGAAAGAAAGAGGGAAGCAATCGCTGTGATTCTCTAAATAGGAGATATTCAATGACGATGAAAAAGGGGGCAGCTATAGCATTGTCTCTAATGGTTCTTAATAGGTGGCAAGTTCTGTGACTGCCACCAAGCTACGACAGGTGTCAACACCTGTAAATCTTCTGTAGTATAGTGGTCAGTATGTGAGCTTGTCATTCTAACAACGCTCGAGACCCGGGTTCAATTCCCGGCGGGAGAGTTATACCACAAATTCTTTTTCAGCTTATCTTATCTTTTTTTCTCAGTCTAAAAGCCTGAACGATAATCATGATATTGTGCTTCTTCTGTATCAACTAGATGGTCATACATATTGAGTAGATACTTAAAATTTACACTAGGGTAATCACTTTTCTTTCGCCATTCTTGAAAATGTCAGTTTGCAGCCCGATATTCCCACTATACTCATAACTTCCATGCGCGCCTCCAATACGCCGAAACTCGTCTGTCTTATTTCCTGTTTCTTCCACAATGAGAAACATCACTAAGCGGTCCGCTTCCCGGTACAACCTGCCAAGTAATTGTGGAATAATCGAAGCGACGCGTAAAAGCCAGCATGGCCTTGGTCCGTCACTCCTATCCTGTAGCTCATCGAGCCTGTACCGCACCGACAAGGACTTGGTTAGGTCAAATTTGAATTCCAAGCGGCCAGTTGAACCATCAATGATCCCCTTCTGCATCGTTGCGACTGCTTCAATACACCCACTGACAACTGTGCCAAAGGTGCCAGGGTGAACTTCTTTGGCGGAGACTGTCAAGATATCCATATCGAGCCCTTCCCCGACAAAGACTCTGCCGGAATGGCCACAGTAAACGCTCAGGTACGATGGAAATTCTAGATCGCCTTCCACAGACGCCCAGCTCCAAGAAGGTGTTCCGTTTTGAAGTCTCTTCAGACTTTCAGATTCTCGACCGAGCCAGGAAAGTCCGATATGGATATCTTCTTTCCAAAGCCTAGCTACATATGTAGCCGCAGAGGCGTCTCGAAGTCGTGATGCTAGACCTGCTATGGCAGGTAACTTGTCGCTGGCTTTGCTAAGATAGCGGCGCGAGAACAGAGCCACCCATTCGTACCAGACTCGCAGAGCGCTCAGTGTCTTCGCCGCAGTGGGGTCAGGACGCGAAACTAGGCTTTGGTCCGCCCATGTAGCCTTTGGTGTTTTCGAGCTCATCTTGTTCGATTCGGTCGCGCCAGTTGTGATATACGGTTTCCAATTCTGGCAGCACATCGCACTGCAGCAATCCCAGACCAGTCCAGCATCTGTAACATAGACACTCGCGACGGATACAAGGGTCTCCTGGAATACCCAACCCCTGGTCTCGAGGGCACTAAACGTATGGGTAGACCAAATACTAGACAACCATTCCGAGTGGTCCATGCGGTGGCAATTTATGTCTTGCATGATCCCGCAATCACAGTTGGGTGCAGTTGCGATGGCGATGTTAAGCAGGCAGCCTTGATAAATGGCAGTCATAGCTGCAGACTGCTCTTGCCAGTCCAAGGAATCGCCTTGAATGATGCAGAGAGCGTCGATCCAGATGAAGTAAAACCCCAGTTCTTTTGCGAAGATAATGGCATCCCTCAGTGTCTTGGGGAATGATTCTAGTGGTATCCCTCCATAATGTTGTGCAATAGTCGAATGTGTTGTCCGCAAAGGAACGCCGTTGCCCCAACGGTAGCTGAGAGTAGCATACGAGCCTTTTTCGGCTTGTGTTTCGCGCAGCACAACGGTTCCGTCCGGGGCCGAGATATCCAGAATCCTCTTAGGTAGACTTGCACTGAGACGTGTGCTAGAGCATACAGGGTGATCTTGACAGCGAAGCATCCATTCTTTCGTAAACTCCATGTTGCCAGTGGGAGAAACTCGACGCTGAGGATTTTGGTAGTTGCTGTGTGATGAAGAAAATGAAAAAACATGAATAGGTAAACAAAAGTGCGGAAAAGTCCACAGGACGAGAAGATGGAATTTGTGACTGGTGGTCGACGTAGAAAAAAGGTCCTCGGTAACCACGCCACTTAATAGAACCTTCCTGATTTATACCATATAGGGGGGCAACGAAGTGGTGGGCAATATGGTAATATTGGTCAGTGGTGAGTGGTGAGGGAAAAAGGCAGTGGTTCTGACTGCAGGTAGGAAGAAGAAGAGCAAGGCAGTGGGCCTGTGCCCACGCCCCACATACCATTCTTTCGCTACCACGAAGGTCGAGCGTAGCTGGAAAAAACGCCTTAGCCCCCTACCCAAAACGCCGCTAGCCATCCTGGGTAACCAAGTCAACCATTGATCAAGGAGTGTTCAAACAAAGCCAATGCTGCATTTTGCATTGAAAAACAGTCGTTTTCAATGCCAGCCGTCTCTTACTACATCGCTCGCGCCACCTTCGAATGGTGTGTTCAGACAGCTTTATCGAGCCTGGATTCCAAAGGCCTGGTGCCCGGTTTGAAGTGGTGGTTTGGAGTGGTGGTTTAAGGTGGTGGTGGTGCCGGTATGGCTGAAATATTGTTGCATGACTTGGCACGAAATGGGGGTTGATTTTGGTGTGTTTTAACACTTTTCGATGCAGCTTTATGCGAATACCTGATCGGGCTAGCGACGTTTTGGGCAGGGAGGCAAGGCGTTTTGTCTAGCCACCCTCACGCGCCGATTATTGCATGGAAGGTGGCTATGCATGAAGCCCAACTATGTAGGCGGGTGCAAGGATCCAGATCTCGGCAAGGGATATGCTCCTTTAAACAACGGCGGTACGCCAGATTTGAAGCAAATGCTGTAAAATTTAATAATTTTAGGTAGTCTTTGAATTCTTAAGACCTAACTACCTGATCTTTTTCTAAGATTCTTTTAAGCGAATTCGGGGTAGTTGTCTCGTCTTAAAGTAACTGAGTACCTAGGCTGATACTGCGTGAATAGCCTGGATTCTTGCACCTACGTGCCAGCATGCATGAGGTAAGCCAATGTGAGAAGTGAAACCACCTCATTAGATTCAGCAATACACTCTGGATTATACTATATTTGATCCTAGCTAATGAGAAATCTCATCCGAAGATTTACCTCACTTATCCGATCTTCCTTTATCTATTTAAAGCTGGGATAAATAGCAGCGCATTAAGTTCCATTCGAGTATCTTCGCTCTTGGCGGTTGAGGAAACACAGGCTTCCTCTCGCTAGCGACAGCAACTGCCATATGCAGAGAGCGAGCTACCTCACTCTCGCGACGGAATGGGCGATGGCTGGTACGATTATAAGAAGAATTTAACACAGGGGGGTCGTCATACGTTTCCTGTCAGACGGCATCGGTTTGGAGTAACTTTCTTTATAAGATATTTCCTTGGAAGGATATTTAGAGGAGATAGAGGTTGAGCTTTAGGCAGCTTAGGCGAGCGGCGGAAGGTTGGTGTTAGGCGTGGCTATCTACCCCCCTGGGGGAGGAAGCACGGGTAGTAACGTCTCTAGAGGAGACGATCTGAGGTTACTCAAGGGTAGCAAAGCATATAGCAGCGATTTTTGACTAGACAAAGATGAAATCCACACCTGTCTAGGTATTATAACATCCTGTAGGCCGACGTTTAAGGTCAGATGCGTCGGCCAGAGGATGCCGAGCCATACATGTCACAGACAGCGGTGCCAAAGGTAAATTTTTACTGATTTTATTATGCGAGTAAGAAAACACGCTGCTGGCTTCATAAAAGACTGACCCAAGTCTATATCCACCGCGATCATATAAACCGCCCAAAGGAACCCTTATTCACCGCGGGCCCTATCCTTCTTTCCATATCCCAGATAACGCCAAAATAACATGCACGCTCAAAAGCAGAAAATGGAGTAATAAAACGGTGCAAGAGAAGACTGCACGGGTATCAACACACAGACGCACACACAGCACACACCACTTCTACCCCTTACCGCTTCTTGGCATGCCGCTTCATGTGCCGAGCGACATTGTCCGCCCTCCCCTCGTAATCGCACTCGGTGCACTTGATCCGCTCTGACCTGGTGTTGTGCTGAGCAGCGTACTCGGGGTGTTTAGCCCACAAGTGCCGGCCGAGCGCGCGCTTGTCAAGGTGTCCCTTTCCACAGAGCTCGCAGCGGAATGGCTGACGGTGCTTGCGCTCGTGTCTCCTGAGATCGGACACTTTTTCGAAGGTCTTGGAGCAATTGGAATCGGAACACGAGTGGGTCTGAGGAGTAGACAGGGGAGTGGCATCGGGTGAAGCGACAGGAGCAGCTGAAAGGGGGGAGCCGAATGTTGGAGGGCTATAGCTGAGGACTGGACTTTCGTGGACAGAGGATGTGGGGCTGAGGGCGACACCGGTGAGAGTAAAAGACGTCGCAACATCAGGCACGAACGTGTCCAAGTTCAGGGTCAGGTCGACGGAGGGAAAAGTGGTGGCGTCCGCAAAGGTATTTAGGAGCTCGGGCGCGATAAAGTCCTGCTGGGGCAGAGAAACTTCAGGAAAGAGATCCGAGCCACCGGTGTACCCATCAGAGAGAAAGTCGTCCCAGAGGGTGTCAACGGGGCTGCCTGTGAAGGGGGTACCAAACTCGTTAATCATGGAGGAGGAAGGTGAAGTAAACAGTGTGTTACCCACTTGACCTGTCATCATCAATGAGTCCCATGAGTTGACGGAGAACGTGGTGGGCGAAACGGTGAAGTCCTCAAAGCCAGAGGTGAAGAGTGGTGTGGTGGTGTGTTGATAATCGAGTTGGTCAGCCTGGGGTGAAGGCATGGCCGTCTTCGGAACCCACACCCACTCCCCTTGCTCCTCGGATGGGCAAGGGGAGTGGGTTTGAGCGGAGTAAGTGTTGGTAGACATTGTGAAGACCCAACTCACGGTCGATATGCCGTGAGCCGGATATGCTCTTGTGGAGCGTTGCGGTGGTTTGGTTGCGGCTGGTTGCGATTGCAGTTGCGTTTGTTGAGCGATAATTGGTTGCGGGGGGCAAAGGTCTTTGGCAAGACAGCAGGTTGAGGTTGGCGATAGCGGGTATGAACCAGTTTAACGACGTAGTCCAAGGTCGGGAAGCCTCGCAAAACAAGACTTCCAGTTCACACATCAATTAGATGTTGGCGAGTGCTATCACCTGTCCAAACAGGAAAGATCCCATTAGACTTGCGGTGTTTCCTCTGTTGCCATCATCAAGACGACTTGATTGCTCAACTTCCTTGTCCAATGCCAAGAGATCCGCGAGCACATCATGCGCCAGCGACCAGAACCGGCCTGGGACAAGTGACGATGCATAGCAGAAGTCGGGGGAAGCCACCTGAAGCTCGTGGTTTTCACTGTTCATCAAAACGTTGAAGGCATGGGGTGGAGGCGAAGCCTTGGTGTAACTAAGTCCTCTCCAACATGAGAGGCCTCGTATGTCTCGACCAGTCGCCAAAGGACGGTTGTTCTCTCCATTATGACAAGTTTTGACGCGGAACGCCGTGTCAGTCTTGGTGACAGAGCTGCGCTCAGAGAGTGCTGGGTCGACGCGACCCGTCTTGTTGGCGAGGCATATCTGAGCGGGCGACCAGAAGGTCGGAAGTGAAGGGCGCATGGCAGAGAAGGAAAGGCGCTGGCAGCCGAAGTTCGATGAACCACGGAAGGTCGTTGTACATGAGACTCTACTCAAGACAGGTGCTGCCGATGACGGCACGTTGTGTCGGTCTCCGGTAGGCAAGGATCGAGTCGGTAATGGTTGCCTGGTGCGTCCATTATGTAGAGGCGCGACGAGAACTGGGCCTTCGATTTGTGCTCGGTCCGTCTCGGACAAGCCATGTTCAACAGGTTCCTCGGCGACGTATCGATTCTGAGTGTGGGGTTCGGAAGGTCTGGCAGACGGGGCCATGAATCGAGAACGGGGGACCATGGAGCTGTGGCAATCGTCGTTGACAAGGGAACCAGGGGAATCCTTGGATCGGTGTCTATAATTGCGACCGGCATCCACCACCACAATTCGATACCGAGGGCGTCGTGATGGGCCATTGGGAGGATCCTGTTGGAGCACGTCCGGTGCTATCGACGGTAACGGGGGGCCCATGATGGGTTTGGTCTTCCTTGGGGTCGTCTTGGGACATGGGGTCATGCTAAATCTGGGGTGTTAGAACAACATTCACGGGTTGCACATGCAAGCAGTAAGTATAGCCAAGATCTGAGCTCACAATTCGAATTTGACGACAGCTCGGGGGTATCTAGGCGGTCAACTTGGTCGGCAAACCAGCCAAGCTGACAAGACGGTTGCAACAAAGGCACGCGGGCGCGTAACAAGGGTTTGGAAGAGTTGTTTCCAGTTTTTTTGGTGTTTTTCTGGTTGACGAGAATAGATACGATGCGAAAGTAAGAAAATGGGTAAGGAGAAAAGGAGAGGACAGGAGGAGGCGGCAGACGGAGCCACGATGGGTTTATGAGCGTCCTCAGGCCTGGTGTTCAGAGATGCCAATCCGGCAGGCCGGTGCAGCGCTGCGCCTCAGGCGTCCGGCTCCCTCCACAGGGCTGATTTCGGCTAGCCCTTTGCTGGCCAATCACAGCGTCTGGAGACGACGTGTGCCCCACTGAGGACGGATTTCCAACGACCCCCTAAAACCGTCCTCAATTGTGGCTCAACCATAATGCGACTCTTTTCAACCGGAAAAGATTTGGTACTTATGCTTTCAAGCATTTTCTCACGGAATCTCTTGTTCTACGATAATGAATTGAGAAGCAAGCCACATCCCAAGTTTTCTTCCAACGTCCCACTCGCTGGTCGAATATCCAGAGGCACCGTTCAATGTGGCTGGTGCTGATGGGGCCCCACATGGAGCCTCCCGCGGCGGGTCTGATTGATACCCCGCATCAATCAGACATTCCGTCCTCAATTCCACTGCAACGTCATCGCATCACTGAGCTTCGCCAAGTCCCCTCACCTTCACGGCGACGAAGAGCATCCAGGTTAACATACGGAAGCACTGTTGCGTGTCACTCAGTTTTTAGTGATACTACGCGTACCCGACTCACAGCTCAGTCCTGCCCCCGAAATCCCACCACAAACAACCGAGGGAAGTGCAACACCACCTTCCCATCCGCCAATGTTGGATACTCCCTCTCCAGTCCCCTAGTATACTGTTCCACAAATGCCTTCTTCGCCGCCTCATCCTCCTCCAACAGATCCAAATACGGCTTCAACCCCGTCGTCTCAAACCACTTGACAATAGCCTCATGTCCCTCCAAGATATGATGATACGTCGTATGCCAGACTTCCACACTCTCGCAGTGTGGCTTGAGTGAGTTGTACCACGTCCCAGCCGACTCGATCGGATCCAGCTCAGGCTTCTCGCCATCTTCTGTAAAGTACTCCGCCCAAGGGCCTGGATACTCATAGGCAGTATCTCTCATCAGCCGATGTGATGGCTCTGCAAAGTTATCTGGAACCTGGAACGCCAAGACTCCTCCCGGTTTCAGTCTTCTGAGATGCTGTACAATTGTCGGGATTCTTTCGTCACTACGCAGCCAGTGGAAGACTGCATTGCTGAAGACGAGATCTGTTTCTGGCGGTGCAATGTAGTCTTTCACGTCGCCGGCCTGGTAGTTGATGCCTTGACCACCGTTCTTCTGCTTGGCCGAGGCCACCATGGCAGGTGAGAGCTCAACCCCGGTAATTTGTGCGCTAGGCCATTGTTTCTTTAGAGCAATGGTCGAGTTTCCTGGTCCGCAGCCCAAGTCGATGATTCTCTGCGGCTGTGAGACGCCGGAGCGGGAGAGAAATGAGATTAAATCGCTGATAGGCCGGCCGCGTGGTGCCTCAAAGCGGAGATACTTCTCCGGGGACCAGTCCGGCTTGTTTGATGTCGTGGTTGCCGTTGCCATGGTTCTTGGACGGCAAGGTGCGAGACGAGTGATTTTTGCAAAAGCCGTGATTCGAGCTATGGCAGGCATGTTCGACTGATTGCATGTCGAGCAAGAACGTGGTGCAAGAGCGGTCATGTGCTGCTATCAACTGTCGTTGAATTGGTGTGATTGGATCAATGATGTCAGGGTTGGAGGTGACGAACAGAAGAAGTTGGACCGTGCGCCTAGCCGATAACCCTCAGCCAAGTGCCCCTGAGCCCCTTTTTGGAACAAAGAGCAAACGACGCAACATCAACAAGTAGACGAACGTCCCCGACACAATGAGTATACGCGCCTAATAGAAACAGAAAAAGAGAAGAAAATAAAACGGGGTTTGAATCCCAATGTATTTATGCTCTAACCAAGGAAGTGGTATGCCGCCAGTGTAAATGCCTCGGTCTTCGACCACCGAGCTATAACACCGAGCTTAACCCCGAGTCATCTACTACAACGCAATTCACTTATTTGATCGGCGGACTCGGTTCACCGAGGCCCACGGCCACCGTAGAAACCTATTGTCTTTGTTTCGCGGACGTTTTGGACGAAATTACTACTGGCAGATGTTGTAGGTGCCTACTTAGGTAATTTAAACTTTTATATTGAATTCCCGAGCTATGACTTGAAAGGCAGGTGGCTACACTTGGAATGTCGCCGTCTATCTACCTACCTACCTAGATACCTACTACTTCTTGTGATAAGGCCGCACTTTACACTTATATCTTTCGGCTACAACCCGAGCTTCCAGAGTACGCTAGGTAGCTATCTCACATTGCTGTTGAATACCACCCAACTAGGCACCGCGCCGCGCAGCAAGAAGCCGATAGCCAGGGCAAGCCTGGTCTCGATCCTGGTACTGGTCTCAATTAAGACCCTTGCCTCGCCGGCTTCGAGGATGGCCTGCTATCGGCCCGTGCTGCCTTTGACCCAACTTGACGGATTGCTGCCCGTCAAGAAAACCGGGGCAGTGCAACGTAAGCGATAAAAAGCCCTTCCATTTGCTTGGCCGCCAAAAGCGAATTTGCCCGGATGGAACCTAACTCTCCACTATCAATCCGAGCTTTAAAAGGACAGAGAAAGCTCGGATATAAATTAAGTGTTTAGATAATTATTTAAATCTTTACTAGTAATCTAAGCTTTAAATCGACAGAGGGAGCTCAGATATATTGAACAAATGCTCGGATAAGACTTCACTGAGGCTAGGATCAAATATATACGCCTTTAGAAGGTGATGGCTCGGTGCGGACATAGATTTGCGGCGGGACTGCAACTGAGGGCAAAAAGCGTAATAAAGTTCTATATCACGCTTGAGTTACTGGGGCGTGTTTGCTTGAACTGGCTCACGAGTGCGACTTTGACGATTTCAACGGCGCCGAGCCCGGTACCTATTGGCAAATCAACAGCTCACCGCTATGACCCGGCAGATCGGTGCCTGCGAATATTGCCGGAAGAAGAAGAGCCGCGGTGATCAAATTTCGGACAAGTTGTATGTGCCTTGGACTAGGTGCGCAAGGACGGCACCCCACTTACTGGCTAGGCCATGCTGCCGGATCGAGGTACTTGATATAAAGTTGTTCAGGATGGGTATGTCGCACCTCTCCCTAGAGCTCACCTCCCACCTGGTACCTTAGTTTGTCAACTCACCGATTCTCAGGGGCCCGCTTGGACACATTCAAGCACTTGATGCAGTCCATGGTACCCGTCCCTTCGGAGCCTTCGCGGCGGGTCTTGTTGACGCAGGAGTTCAACCGGTCTTATATCTGCGTCACCGTCTCTCGATTCACGCCGAAGCCGGGGGATAAAGCCAGCTATTTCTGGACTGATGCGGGGGGGACCACGCACGGGTCCGCCTTGCCCCCCTATTAAATCTCAGATTTGGAGGAGGCTCGGCAGAATATTCTCAGATACACGCAAGCAGCGAGGAAAGAGTTTGTCGAAGCGTTACTGAGCAACAATAACGCTATAGTTCGGCGGACCTTTCAGGAGGCAGAGCGATACTATGCCGCCTCAAAGGTAAGTAAAATAGCGCGCCCTGATCGGGCATGGATGCTTGAGATCTAACCCAGGTTTTAGGGCCAATTGGTCGCCGCTGCTCTTCAACTTTGGTCGGCTACGCGCAGATTGAGACATGCTGGCTTATATGTGATAAAGATAAGCCAGATATCCTTAGTGTGGCCCTAATGAAAGAAAATATCGGCCCCTGTCGGCGTAACCCTCGGGTACCTAGGTAGATTAAACCCTAATTCTCACATTCTACTAGTAATGTTATATCTCCTCCCATGTCCCATACTTAATATAGTTAATATCCCCCTAAATCACTTTGCCATAAACGCAAGGTTCTATGCAGCTTCTTAAAAGCTAGGCGCTTATGAAGGTGCTTTTTCCCACTAATATAGAATGTGAATGAGGAGTAACAAAGTAAGCAAGGAGCCTTGGGGGTACACTTACACATTTGAATGATTTTACCTGTTCGCCAGCTCCGGGCCAGTTCTCGCCCGACATGCACGAGTGATCGGGCATGTATGAGGATGACCCCAAACATCTAGGCCCGTAATAGAAGTAGCACAGGGCTGTGTTCGGGACACGGAGAGATCGTGGCACCAGGTCCTCTCCCCAACACCCGTTCTGCTTGTTGTTTCCTCGGAATTCATCACATCCTGTGCCGGGCATATCATCCCCGAAGGTGTAACATTTATCGAACTCATGGCCCCAGATCATTCTGTATCGTGTGTCTTCGTGTACAGTACACTCTGACTCTTTTTCGTAGATCAGAACTATGACATGTCAGTCCAGATTCGGCGCACATAGAACAGACAGGTTACTTACCTTGCCATACCGCTGTGTCCTCATCAGGCGTTGTTCCCCCGTCGCTTCTGATTCTCGTGATTAGTCAAGATGAGGGACAATGAATTAAAGGATGCTCACGGTTCGCAAGAAGTGTTGTTCTCGCTTGGAGGAGTCCAGACAGCATATCCGGTGCGAACTTGATGATCCACCATGATTTCGTAAATGACCAAGCTTGCGATCATTTCATGCAATGGGATCTGAGGGTGGAAGACTCGTGCATACCCGTTTGGGACCAGGTAATCGACAATATCTGCACGCGTAGCGAGCTCCTTCTTCGAGGCATCGCCATCATGATGAAGGTCGGCGTCGGGATCCAGGAGGCGCGTGATTTGGGCAAGAATGAGCATATCACCATAGAAGCTCCCGCTGAGTTCGCCGCCGTTAGTGTCGCGCTTCCACGGGCTCGTTCCCGCAGGGTCCCAGGAGTTGAGTTCGTAGAACATCAGTCCCTGCCTGGTATTGCTTTCACTGGTCGACTCATCGACTCCCGGTTCGCAGTACCTGCCGCCGTACTTGCCGACAAAAGGATCGTAATGGATGAACCTGACAGAATCTCCTGCTCGTGCAACTGCTGCTTCCTGGAATGAATCATCAGTACAGGTGGAGGTATGTTCAAGGTGAAGAGTAAACAGACAATCTGCGAATTGACCGTATCAACCAAGAGATTCAGGGATGTACGACGAGACCTTGTCAAGTACTCCGCCGGTTGCCCGATGTTGGCCAATTTGTAGATCCATGTTGTCCAAGTGACCTTGTCACACTCCATTGTCATGAATTCGGCGAAAAGTTTGGCGTAACTACAGATCTTGTCAGTCATACCGGCCGGACATCAAGTTGAGTCAAGATCTCACCCTGTGACATAAATCTTGGCTCTGCATCGTCGTTAGCTAGTTCTCGGACCAAGGAAAAAATCAGAGTAAGAGGCATACCCATTGGCAAGCTTCTTCTTGGCAGCTGTCAACACGGCGTCGAGATTTGTGCTGAAGGCCTGCGAAGTAGCCAGCGACTTGCTCCATTCGATCTGACCCTCGCAGCCTCGAGAGAGACTGTCCCAATCAACCTCCTTTGCCCATGCATATTCCTTGTCCACCTCTGCAATCAACTTTGCGGCTGCGGCTTGCTCTTTGTTGAAAACGCCCATTTGGAAAATGCATGAGTTTAACAGGCTCACTAAACCGACGTCGTTACCACCTGAATAAGATTTCTCATTAGTAACGTACCTAACGGTAGCGACACAACAACAGACTTCTCGCAAGGGTAGGACTTCCGTTGTATATTGTAAACCAGCAGGAAAGGACTTACCGATGGATAGAGTAATGGCGTCCTGATTGTTGTCGAGCTGGGGAATCTGTTTGTCTAGCACATCCTTCATGACAGCGCCAGAGCATGAAAGAAACTGGAAGTTGCGACCGGATGGATCTCCAATTCGTGAATCTTGGTTAACAAGATACGGATAGGCGTGATCGTAGCGAGCACAGGCAAAGTCTTGTGTTGCAAGGTTAGATTCCGCGTGGTATCAAGAAATACTCCAGAAGGTCCACTTACCACACTACCAGCTTCTAAAGCGTCATATATGCTTCCGAGTCTGTCACCGGCACCGATTCCAGCCGAGTAAGAGTCTCCAATAGCGGCAAGCTTTCTGATGTTCAAGGGGTCGTCTGGGATGTCGTCGTCCCTATTTTTCCATGTCCCACTCCGTGCCGTCATGCGAACACTTAGCCTTTTCGTTGTCAAATACATTCCAGCAGATGTTCTCGCAAGTGGATGGAAGAGCCGGAATCGTGCCTCCGCTTCCTGGGTTATCATCAGAAGGAGCCGGCAGGGCACCGAATCCTGGATCTTGACCCGGGGCCCAGCCTGCGTCATCGCCTTCAACATCTGTCAAACCACAACGGTTGAAGAACGTTTCTCCGCGATTTGTAAACGTGGCCATGATGGAGTGCAAGTCTGCTCTGCCGTCTCCGTCGAGGTCAGGAAAATATTGACAGGTACCTGCCCAAGAGCCCGAGTACTGTTTCCCACTCTTCAAGAACCACCAATTGCTACCGCCAGTGTCCATCTTGCCTCTGTTGATGTAGACAGTGGCGTCGCCAGTGTGCTTGTCGACCCAGATCAAATCGTCACCGTCACGTCCGTTGACATTGCCGAAGCGAATGTTGGCACGATCGATACCTTCAGCCTTCTTGAACTGTTCGATCCTTTCCCAGGAACCGTCGCTGTTGTGAGTCCAGCCGTGGAATCGTCCGTCAGGCTGAATGCAAATATAGTCTGACATATTGTTGTTTGAAATGTCGGCAAATCTGACAGGAAGGTCGTGAATGCCAACACCTCTCTTTTCCGGACAGTTTAAGACTGGCGCTGGATCGGCGAGATAGGTCTAGGTGAAAGCGCCCGTAGTTTTGTAGTTATTCAGCTAGACGGAAACTCTGTTGTTGTTGTCTGGATCGACCTACGCAATGTCGCACGCACCATCATCGTTCCAGTCGACCAGATGGAGATCCCTGCGATCCAGATTCCTTGGAGGGTTCCAGAGTTCCTTGGGTGTACCCCAGAACACATCGTTGTCACCGCTGACCGACTTCTTTCCCAAGTTGGGCCAGACGGTCATCCTCCCCGTTGACAGAGTCCAAACGTAGTCTTGTCTCCCATCCGCATGACCATGCATATTGCAGTACTTGTTGCCATCGGCTTTGAGCTTGGTGGAACCACCCCCAGTGTTTTTCCAAACTTTCATGTCGAACTTGAATCTGCCGTCGGATTGTTTGGTCGATTGCAGATAGACATAGTCTGCCTTTGGTAGAAGTCCAAAGGCAGCCTCGCCATAGATCCTGGCAAAGTGAATTCTGTTTCGACTGGTAGCACCAACACCAGCATGGGTTGGTCCAGAAGAGGCGCCTTTCCAGAATCCCTGCCGCCAGGCGACGTTGAGTCCGTCACCTGGTTTTCCCTTTTTGCAACTTCGCGAGTTGGTCCAAGTTGTTGTGGCACCTGTGTCGCTCACCCATAACCAGTCATCACGCCCATCGCCGTTGATGTCCTCGAAACGAACACCACGCATGTCACCCATTCCCTTGGCGGAGAAACGCAAGCCGAGGGGTTGCCAGGAGGGAGTGTCCGTGGTGCCTGAATTTCTCCAAGCACGAACATTTCCATTGTTGTCGATAATCATGTAGTCGGCTCTGCCATCCCCGTCAATATCGCCCCATCTGACACGATCCTGAGCGTATCCGACGTTGCCCTTGATCATGCCGATCTTCGTGAATGTCGGTGGGCGTGTAGCGGTTCCATCTCGGTTATTAATAGACGCCAATGTATCTCCGTTGGGCGAAACGCAAAGGAAATCATCGTATCCATCAGCGTTGATATCAACCCACCATATACCACGAGGATTGCAGAACAGTTTGGTGTCCAGATCAGACACCTTGGAGAACTTGCCACCTCCATTGTTCTTCCACGTGGCGAAAGAAAGCACGTTGTCAGCATACCACCAACCAAGAATGTCATCATACTTGGAACCATAAAGCCTGGTGAAGAACCACTGGTCGCGATCAAACTCAGACGTGTACGACCAGATAGTGCCCATCGCCTTACTGTTGTGGTAGTAGATACCATCATCGTCGCCCGAGCCCTTCTGAGTGATACCACCGTATTGCGCCTGACCAGGTTTCTTGTCACAAGTGTTGCCCGCTGTTGCAGAAAATGGAGAAGCATCTGCAATGAGCCCCGATTGGTGAGCCCACTCAATGGCATACCAGAACTTGATTGCCATCTTCTTATGTCCAGCATCGCTATGAAAAGTTTGTGGTTAGTGGTGGATTTCTAGACTAGAAAACCTTGGACTTACTTGGGATGGATGCCATCTGACCCCAGCTCATTCAACGGGATATCGATATCGATGTAATCGATTGACTTTCCCACGCTCTGGAGGCGCCTGATCATTGTCCTAAAAAAAGAATGTAGTTAGACGAGGGCATTCCTAGGATTCGACGACCCAAATTCTGTGGGCAGACAGCTGGTCGTGGGAACATACTTGTATTGCTCGTTGATTTGTAAACGATTGCTCTCTGCCTCAACATCGCTTCGTCGAATCACAGAAGAAACAACAACATATGTTTTGGACATCCCATCGGCGGTCCAGAGGTCGTTAAGTAGAGCTTCCAATCGGCTACTAGCCCCGTCCACCTAGAAGAGTGTTAGCTACTACACAACAGTAGTCAAGTGACAATGGGGAGGGATATACCAGTCCTTGATTTGCGTCGTTGGCGCCGACGTTTATCTAACAAACATATTAGTTTTGAGGTCATATATAGAACATGAACTACAACTTACTAAAACGACATTTGGCTTGTATCCGTATGAGTTGCGCGCTGCTTTTCGGACTTGGTCGATAGTGTTACCGCTAGTGGCTTCGAAGTCCTATTGAGTTAATGTTGAGATGGAAATCTAAAGCTTTTTAGAGAGAACTTACTCTGTCCGTCATGTCTCCATTCTGTTTGCTACCAACCATATTGACAAGCCACTAAGATAACGTATATTAGCACATGTAGCAAGGGATCATGAAATAGTATCCACAAAGGAGACCACGAAAGTATACATACGCCTTTGTATCTCAGCTGATCCCTCAGAGGCTTTCGAAAGCTACACATCGCATCAGTCTTCCTTTCCGGGAGATCTTGCTCTGTTCATCACCTACCCGTTACCAGTGCTCGATCCAACACCACTGACAATAGATGCACCCAAAGGCATGATTCTCAAGGCAGGCTTCGCATCTTGACGAGCCGTGAGGCCTACAAGACTGGAAGCGAAAGTGGTCTCGTTGAGCTCTGATCCATAGGAAGAGTACTGCCTGGAAGGCACACCTGCTACTCCGCCCAAGAAGGCAAGAGCCGGCACAATCAGACTAAATACAGTCTTCACGTGCATAATTGCAAGTTGTGTACAGAGCGACTGCACGCGTAACATGTATGATATTTGATAGGTTTTGAAAGGAGGTTTTAGAATAGGAAGATGGGAGGTTGAAGAGGGAGAGATAAGTAGAACTACACAACGAGTGAAATACACCGCAACCGCTGAAATTAGCTAGGTACTAGACATGCTAGACTATTATACTATGCGTTTTCGAGAAAGACACACAGCGGCAATTCATAGTAGAATTCAAAAACATAAGCAGTAATCTAAATTCTCTACTATTTTAAGGGGGCTCAATCTAACCCCCTTACCTGTTCCTTCGGGGCATTGTTCAGAGCATCTTTCCTCGCATTCCTCAAGGCATCTTTCCTCGCATTTTTTTCCCGCATTCTTCCTCGCATTTTTTTCGCATTCTGCCTCGTGTAATAGCAGCCGCTGCCATCACCATATATATACCACTGGAGCGAGCAATGCCGGCAAGCATTGCTCACTTGTAGTTTTTGTGCAACACAGTGGGTTTGGAGCAGTGGTCCTGCCCGCCGTGACACCTCGCATTATTCGCATTCTTCTTCTTCGCATTTTTCGCATTCTTCCTCGCATCCTACGGGGCATCCGTCGGGACTAAGTAATAAAACCCCAGGCAATCGTGTACAGTATAGTACCGTATCTGCGAGGTTCCATTAAATTGGCAACTAATTTAGCGGACCGTTGGATATAATCATCAACGCGGTCTTTATCCACTTAGAATTCTTCAATCTCACCCCACCTGACCTTTGTACCTCAGAGATAAGCCACATGATCGTCGAACCGAGATCTATATCCGTTTGCGTGTGATTTGACCATCACATTAAGTACCGATTGTTTGCAACTCAATTGTCTATAGGCTACTCAGCCCCCCCCACCTCTACATAAGGTACGAAGATCGGGAGGGTGAGATTGATCCCCCCCTAGAAATTATACTGGGGTATTTTTACATCGCACAAAATAAAGATAGGAAGCCAAGCCTATAGGTACAGTCAGATGAAGATTTCTCCCTCCCTTTCTGTCATGACTAATCTAACTGAAATCACATTTAAAAATCTTTTCAAATACCAACTTTAGCATCTTACCTTGTACAAGCTTTTGCCCATATTTTCATCAGTCACAGCACTGATTCGGATTCTCTCAAGTTTCCACTCTTTGAACAATTTCTGCATTCGCAGGAATACACTGCGAACCATGCACTTCCAATCGATAACTGTGGCAGCCGCCTTCTTCAGTGCAGTAGCTGCTATTCCTTGTTCAGAAATCGGATGGTCAACTGGCAACATGCCGGACGAAAGCCCGCCCCTGGATCCATTTGATCCGCAAGGACGTTGGGAGGTTGTGAAAGCCAACGAATGTTGGGTTCGCTTTCAAACTTTCAGGCCAGACCAGAATCCAAAGGAGGTCAGGGTCACTAAAACGGAGTTCACTGCAACTCCAGAACAAGTCGCTCACACAATCAACAACTACTTTGGTAACCCTGGTAATATTATGCTTTGGCTCCCATTGGCGACGAAAAGCTTTCAATATGTACGTATAGTTTCTATTCTCAACTTCTATATCTTAACTTTGAAAATTGAAATGTGAGCTTCTTTTGAAGAACCTGATGTATCATGTTGATCTCCACGATCCCACAACTTTCGTTATACTATAGCATTTCTAATCTATTACAGGCCAATATCCTGCCGCCGAAGATTAGCGAAGATCATCCAGTCGTCGAAGGTCAATCATCTATAGTAAAGGGTCGCACTGTACTGTCCATCAGTAAGTTATCTTTACCTCGACGACGCCGCTTTGCTAAAAAAATAATCGTTTCAAGTCCTCCCTAGCGGCGCAAAAAAGCTCGAAGTCGTGCGTCCGAGACCTCCTGATCAGGGCGAAAGCAATATAAACCTACAGAGAGCAGATGAAATGGGGATTACCGGGCTCAAGGGCACAATATCATCGGATGACTGGGCCTACACCACAGCCGCCGAAGCTCAGTTGGTCCTGCTAAGCATCTTCAATGAACAATGCAGAGCTTATTTCGCAAGGGATCGACCAAACTTGAGAAATGCTTGGATCACAGCGGAAAAGGCAGACAGCAATGAATGTGTCGTTATCGATTTTCGGGAATTTGAGAATTTCATACTCCGCCCTAGGCCGGCGGGATCTGGTTAACGGATTCTACCTAGCGGAGTTCTATTTTTCTAGGTGATTGTATTTATATATAGGGATGTTTAGATTTAAATATAAAGTTGGGCGTCTGTTTCGGTGCGTGTGTGTGTGTACTGGTAGAGTCGTCATCACATAGTGCCAAAACACTGCTGAGACCCGTTCCTTAAAAGCCTTCATATCTCCTTCCTGCGTCTCCTTTGCCCGATTGACCCCAGGATACTTTAAGTAGTCGCCGCCATTCTCCCGTGGTAGCTCGGGCCATTCCATCGTGCCATCGGGCTTGGTTTCCAACCAGGGGCTAGGACAAATACCACTTGAGAAGGTCACGTACCTTTCAGCTGTCAGGCGGCAGCCAAGTTCATCCGGCGTCCGCAGTTTCGAATGCTGGTCGACGACATTTCGCATGCGAAACTGAACAAGATTATGGAGTCCTACGCGTATACGGTCAAACACCTGCTCCCAAGTACCAGAGAAGCTATACAACCTCTCGTCGCCCGAAACCTTTTTCCAGTCATGGGTTGGTATATTGCCCCAACGTCTAATATCGTCATCGTTGTAATGCAAGTACGACACAATGACGCACCGATCCAAACACAGTGTTTCCAGTGTAGTGTGGGCGAGAACCCACTCGAACTGATCGTGATGACCAACGACATATTCACCCAGGGTCAAGCTTTTAAGATTTGGGAAATGAAGGCCCTTCCCATCGAAGTAGCCTGGGGCAACACCCCAGTTCTCGAGAAAAGAGATGTGGAGGGACGTGAGCCGGCTGGCAAAGCATGGGAGGAGTTCTTTCTGAAGCCAGGGTTCAAACTCGTGACGCTCTCTCATGTAGATGTCGTAATCTGGGCCATATTCCGTGTATTCATGAGTAACCTGAAGACGGAGCTCGGTGATGTCCTCGACGACGGAGCGGAAGATGTCAGTGCTCAAGAAGTCGTCGTCGAAGTCCTCGAACCGCCTGTTTTGGAGATTTTCGATAGTGAGCGATGTAATGGGGGTGATACCTGAGCGGCTCGAATCTTTGGCGCTGGCGAGGGCTTTTCGCTGCAGGATGGCTATGAACACGTTTTCGATGGTGTGCATCCGAGTCCAGAAATTCTCGACAATTTCCCAGCGGTCTCCCTTTTCGTCACTCCCCTCGCATCCTTGCGAGAAAACGATCTTAACAGCACCGAGGTTCGGCAGTCCAGCAATGCCGTTGATGGCAGACAGGAACTCGGGCCATTCTCCATCCCCCCACCGCTCCCAGATATCGTCGTCACGCTCCAATCCATATCCTCCGCAGCTGGCGTGTATTCCTGGAGGCCTGATGCTGTAAATTTCCACCTCCCCAGCAGCCGATTGCACGATGGGGCTGCTCACTATCTGGTTCCACTTTGCAAATGTCGGGTCGTTGCTATTATGCATAAGGGCAATTCTCCGAAATAAGTGTTTTGTCGCTAGAGCATCCCATTGCCGGCATACGAGGCGGGCGTTGAGGAGAGCCTCCTGTTTGACAGCTGCCCCGAGGTGGCGGACCCTGTCACGGTTGGCAGGACCACTGCACCATACCCACTGTGTTGCTGCAAAAGCTACAAGTGAGCAATGCTTGCTACAAGTGAGCAATGCTTGCCACATTGCTCGCTCCAGTGGTATATATATGGTGATGGCAGCCGCGCTGCCATCACAGACCCAGTGTGAATTAGGTGGTTGTTTTTCGAGACACTGGAAGATGAGGTCCAAGACCTCGTTGGAATGACCTTCATACCGCGGCCCATGGTGTAAGGTAGAATCTTGGGATAGCGGTAAGATGAACGAGGAGATGATGCGCGTGAAACAAACGCAAAGGAGTGTATTATATTTATCAGCCCCTGAAAACGAAGTTGAAGACGTCCCAGGCAGCTATCGACGTTGTGGGCCCTTAATTTCAGGCAACAGCGTGCTGTCGGTCCGTAGTGAGCTCTCCGTTTTGGGCCCCTGTCCCATTCTATGTTGCAGCTAACTAAGGTATTTTGGATTGTTGCGGGAGAAATTGGCAGAACTGCTCACAGAGCCCGGGACTAAACCACCTAAGGCGAGGAAATGAACTAAAAAGATTTCATGATGAAGCCAAGTAGCTGCCGCGATACATGGCAATACGACTTTATTCAGACTGTCTGACGCATGATAGATCCATGCTAGGTACCGCAATACACCACTATCATGAGACGATTAAAATATCAAAATCTTCACCCGCCTGCCTTACGCCGCAATCTAAACAACAGCCCTGAAGAAGAATGCAGCGCTCCTCACAGCACAGCAACTGAGCCGTTGGGTTCGAGCGAGCCATCGCCAAGGCAAGTTTTCCTTCGGTCGCCTTCGGCATCCCGGCGCCAGTAACTAATATACCCCGGTCGTGGTCGTCACTCAAGGGGCGGTTGAGAGGATGCTCGCATTGTGTTGTTCGTTCCATGCCTAAGTAGGCGGCTATAACGTCCGTAATGTTCACATGCACCTCACTACCCATTGTACGCAAGACCACTTGGAGGGATAACTCGTGATGGCCTTCCCGGATGGTCGTCGTAATGGAGGAATGAGCCCCCGAGTTAGACGGGACGATACGCGTCGGTGCCGTTACAAGCGAGCTTGTTGCCTCTGGCCTAGGCCGGCCGCTGCCAATCAGGCGGTGAAAGTATCTATTTCGCCAGATGAATATACCGTCCACAACCTCGAAGGTAAAGAGACCGTCCGGGTGAACCTCAAGGGTCTCAAGTACAGCCGGGAGAACAGTGCTTGGCCGCGAACACTCACTGATGTGTAAACTGGGTGACCTTGGATAACTGTATGTTACGACCATGTCGAGTACAGAGTGTAGAAAGCGAAGAGGTGTGAGGAGGTCCATTTCCTGCCATTCGCCCGTAAGAATATGAGAAATCATGCCACCAACTATTTTCTTGGAAAATGTCCCGAAATGGCAACAGAAGTAGGAGCGTTTAGCAGCAAACTATAAAGGCCAGCTGTCAAAACCTCTCCGACAGTGTGCCACAGCCCAAAGCGCCGACATTCCCACTGCGACCCGCCCTCTACGTTCCAGCCCTTGCTGATGTCGCATTTGTCGCAGATACACTCTACCTGTCCTAACGGTTCTGACAAGGTCGTATGAAATTGATTCCAGGCCTGCTTCGCCTCGGCTCCAGAATGCTCGGGAATTGTTCCAAAGATCGCCTGACAGACCTGTTCTATTCGATTCAGGGGATACGGACCTAACAGAGCCCAGATCCCAGTCCCAGACACTTTGCGCTCGCCGGCTAGAATGGCAGAGAATCGATGAACGCGTGCCAGGGCCACAAGGATATCGCAACAAGAGACCAAAACCGATTGTGAACACAACGTCCCATATTTCGCAAATTCCAGCTCTAATTTCCTAGCGAGCCAACCTTGCCATTCAAATGAAGAGGGTTTTTTGATAGGAAGTTCGTGTAATTCGGAAGACTTAATCGGCAGGTTGAGGTACGGTGGTTGGCCGAGCTCCTTCTCGACACAAACTCGGGCCACTTCACCGCGTCGAATCTCAACCATGACTCGGCGATTGGGTCCCTCATGGATAACCAGCGACTCCACTGTCACAACGGCATCGTATGGGAACATGAAGAGGATGATGGCAAGGATGTGGACAATTCCGTATGTCCCTTGTATTCGGACGATCGACCCCTCTTCAGTGAGGTGCTGGAGGCACTCGAAGACACTGGCGATCGATTCAGTGCTAGAGGTCTCGAAAAGGTCTCGAGGAGATTGCATTCCAAGGCTCTTGTAGACGGATTGGACTCGAACTGCCTGTTGTGCAAGTAGATTCCCAAAGCCTAATCTCCCAAGCTTCCCTCCTAACAGCTGTGCGGCATCCGCCAGTTGGGCTATACTGGCAACCCCGAATTGTTTTGGCAGTAGCTTGTAACACAATGTGGAGAGGATTTCTCCTGTCGCAGCCGGTGTGTAGAGGTTTACCAGGCAAAAAGAGAGCAGCGATATCGCTTGACCGCCCGCGGTCTGCGCCAACAACGATGCCGAGTCGCCCTTGCGCCAGCCTATGGATAAAGCCAAACGGCCAACTGGATGAGAGGAGACGCGGGTGAGGGAGTCGGAGACTTTTGCTGCATGTGGGCCATTGATGTGAAATGCGGACCCGAGCTGCTCCAACTGAATCAATGCCAGAGGGGCAACATTATCCGTGGAGAGAACGGCGAGAATATGACTGAATGCGCCTAGCCCGCTGAGGCTGAGGGCACCAATATCCGATTGAAGTTGAACTTGGTCTGGCATTGTTACCAAAGAATGGAATCAACACCGCAGGTCCCGGGGATCTTTAGGGAGGCTGGCTTTCGCGACAGATAACTAAAGTTGAACAGGATGTAATGTAGGAGGGAGTATGCCCGACGAGCAAAGCAGGGCCGTATAATCGTGCCAGTCGTCAGCAAGCCGACCGATAAGACAGGAAGTGAAGGTGATGAAGAAGTTCCCGCAGCTTCTTCAGGCACGAAACGTTAGAGATGCGGGGTAGGGAGGATGGAGGAGTCGTTGGGCAGCGGCAGGTCTGCCAGGGATTTCAGGTCGGTGGTGGCTTGGATCAGACTGGCCAAAAACTGCAGAGAGTGACCAACCAGGTTCTCGCCCACCCGTCACGCTCGGCCCGAGTTTGTCACACCCATACGCCAAAGGGGAGCAAGATACCTAGGTACCTACCTATCTACGATGCCACACCCCATCGAGGAAGAGACCCACTCGGTGGGATCATTTTAACGGGAATTCATCTTGGTGGTTTGCGCGGGAGCTAATAGCGTTGAGACCACTTGGGAGCGCTATTATCGAGAATATTGGATTTCATTGCGTATCGGAAGAAGTTGTAGGTTGTTAAATTCCATTTTGCGTCCAAACGCTTTAGAAAACGGCAGGCGCGGATTCCCTCCTACCTTCACATACCTTTTGCACCCCCACCCGCACCACAAAATTGGAGACATGCTAGGACCAGTATGGGGCCTTCCGCGTTGAGGCAGTAGGTGAATCAGGGTGCGATACCGATTGTAGATCCGAATCCAGAAAGATGAAATAAGCCCGTTACCGAGGTTGAAGATCTCTTCGTAACTCCCACATCTCGCTACTTACCACCTTATCCAACTGTCACTCTCTGAACTTCCTCTTCGCCCAGAAGCCGACCAGGCATATAGCCCACTCCGATTCGCTGATAGATTGTATCTTGACCATTGTCCCCAGGCAGAGCCGTGATAATGAGCAAATAATGCGTTCTGTGCTCTACAGGCACAATCTCCCCCTTTGCTATCCGCCTGGTCCCCACGACCACCGCCTTCCACTCTTCCCATCCTGTAACTCCTTGTGCATTGCCAGCATCCAGGATAACATCAAAACTCTCCCATCGCTCCCCGATAGGCTCAAAACTAAATGGCCGCGCCATAGCCTTCAAGACGGCCGTCTCGTTTGATGGGTCGTCGCCACTCGAACCCGCGGAAGAAAACGGGTCAAGAACCGCATCATTCTTCCAGTCCACACCTCCCAGTGGCAAGTCCAGAAAGTCAATTGCGCCGCCGTACGCCATCCAACTCCAGCTAGGCAGGTTCTTCCCTTCCTTTTGCTTGGCTTGTGAAAAGTCCACCCTGTTGAGCTTCGCCTCCTCGGCGCCACGTCTCCAGAGCAGTGATCGAGGCAACAAGCTCCCCCCGTCATGGAAAATTCCGTACCCACCTTTGGCGTTCAAATTGTTGATCATTCGCTGCTCGAGTCCAGCAATGGCGATCGGGCGATCGGTGAGGCGAGTGAAGTTGAGGCGGGAATATTGTCGGTACAGGTCCTCGTAAAAGCGGATGCGTTCACCTCTGTCGAAGCCTTTATCGGAGAGGGAACTGGATAGTTTGGAGGGAAATGAGGGGTCGCCGAGGAAGGAGGTGAGCTTGCTGTTTGGTGTCAGCTTTGATTTGATTGTGGGCAAGTAAACACAGGTAAGTGGGGCCGAAGGGGTTCAGGGGTTCAGGGGTAAAAACACCAGACGTACTTATCGATCTTGGTCAGAGTCTCACATCTCACTCCGCAGCCGCACTCCCAGTAGGTCTGCCAGTCGGTAAAGTAGATTGTCCTCCGAGCCAAAGCACGTTCTTGTAGGACCCAGCCCCTTTTACTCAAGGGTCCATTCAGCACGTGCTCCGAGAAGTTGTCAATGAAGCGGCAGACGTACAGGCCGCCCTTCTGGGTCTCATTCTGTATCGACCCATTGGAGCCGCCGCGTAGTTGAAGAAATTGCCTTTCTTTCCTGGTCTTGAGGAACCCATCCCTTTGCCCCCGTGCGCTACTTGCGGCGATGACACAGTAGGCTGCGCTGAAGACATCTTCCATTCTCTTAGCTTCCGTCTCAAAGTCACCATCGGGCCCTTGGATGATACATATCGAATCTATCCACAGGTACTGAACTCCTAGAGCACGAGTGACGGCTATTGCGTCGCGGAAGGTGTCGGGGAAATCCGGACTGTGAACAGGAATAGCACTTCTGTGTGTAGCGAGGTTCCGAGGGAAGGTACAGAACGAATGGCCTTGGCCCCATGGATGCGATAGGGCAATGTATTTGATTGTCTCCGTACTCGTCGTTTGAATGAGACGAATGACGGGAGCATCAGGGCTGCCGAGATCGATGAGTCTGGTAGGAGGTGGGTAATTCTTCAATGGCTCGCATCCTCGGTGGTTCTTGTCACAGTCGTTTAGCCACTCTGTCAGAATGGCAAAGTGGGTGGTTGAAGCCGGTGCTGGAAGGTTGGGAAATCCAATCTGAATGTGGTTTGAGTTTGGCACGATGAAATCTTTTCCTCGTTAGCTTGAAAGATGAGCAGAAGAGAGACCTGGCTGAACACTAACCAGCACTCCGGCAGATCGACAAGGCGGGAATGGGATTCTCGTTGAGCTTGAGCATTGATTGCTCACGGTCGAAGCGGACTGTCTGCACCTGGCCCCGGTTGATGTGATGGCATGCCTCGTACCTCAATTTGCAGAAATCACATAGTGTACGCTTGACCTCGAGCTCGGCCAGATTGTCTGTGATATAGAATTGAGGCTTGCAGAGATCATGAGAGGCACAGGTTTTGCAGAGGCGAGCTTGCCCGAGATTTACTGGGTAGATTTCTGAGACGCTCGGTGTTAAGCCAGCAACAAGCTGCTGGGCAAACTTGTTGTCAACGGGATATTCGGTTCTGTCAAGCTGTACATGATGTCAGAAATGATAGGAATGTTAAGTGAAGGTTAAGAAGTTTACCCTTGACTTGTTTTGGTCAACTCATTGTCGCAAAGATTACGATCTCAGGATTCACCCACGGCCTATAATAGTGAGTATCAAGCGCTACTAGATATGAGGAAGCCTCCTTACATTCTGTTTTTCACCTATCAGCGACGGAACCTTACGATTAGTAGTTAAATAAGGCACTTACACGCTGCAGCGCTATCTGTCAGCCATGTGGACCTACAACGTATCAACTGCTCGATGAATAGCCTCAACACTTACATACTAAAACACAACAGTTAGAGTGTCTGCGTTTTCACTCGTTCCAGTGGGCCTTGCTGGTACTTACCTCCTATATAAGCACCGCGAGCTTCCTGTTAGCTGTGCCCCTCCAAAGATAGTCCGCTCAAATGTGTGGGTACCTACATCCTGAGGCATCTTAGCATCAATTGAAGTGTAATTAGAGGCGTAGAATCATACTCGTTTTGTTCTCGCTTCAACAACCGTAGTTTCAGGGACCACCAAGCTTTGTTGATCATCGAATCTGATCTCAGGCACGATGCGGTCGCCCTTCTCTCCGGAGGGTTTTAAAGAGCCCCTAGGGCGTGGCGGCCGGTTCCTTCCTGCTGCCGAGTTTGGCGAAAGGAAGGAAGTCTCTGGTGCTTTGTTGACTTTCAAGTCTCTAATGTGCTCGCGACTGGTGCCCGTGAACCAGTATGACTCGTTGGTGTTTCCTTCAGCCACGATGTGATTTAAACGGTCCATAAGTTCCCGAGAATATGCACGAGAGCCATTGGTGGACTTTGGAGGAGCTGAGCTGCTGACGGGTGTGGCCGGAGGGTCCAGTTCCACCACGAGGAGTTTGGTCTCGACGATAGTAAGGAGCTCCCTTAGTGCCGTGTTTTTCTTGCATTCCGGATCATAGTACAATGCTCTTATTGTGGCCTGGACATGGGGATGCACAAAGGCCTGGTCTTTGTCTTTGTCGACTTTGAACCAGTGGCTTCTATGTCTTCCCTCATCGATGATCTGGCTGTTGAATCGTTCCAGAGTATCGCTGCCATGCAGCAGCCAAATCATCATCTCCAAAACCACGCATCCGAATGACCACATGTCGTAACGTCGGGAACGCCCAAGCTTGGATTTCAAGGCCACCTCGGGAGGTTCATAGCGGGTCGTGGTGTATTGGGTCGATGTGTTGTGTCGCAATTGTGTCGCAATGTTGTGATGCTTTGCAAGCCCCATGTCAGAAATCTTGAGAATAGGAAAGCTGAACTGGCCGTCTCGAGGCGGTTGGTCGACCACACATAGGATGTTTTCCGGCTTCAAGTCCCCATGGCGGTATGAACCTCCCCCAAAACGATAATTATGCAGCTTGTCGAGCGCGTCCGCCATTCCCCGAATCTGCAAGATGACATCTCTAACAAGTTCCTTTGTCACGAGTGGACGCTTGTGTTCAGGCACCTCCCAATACTTTCTCAGGCTTCCCTCCTCTGCCCAGCGGAAAAGCAAATATCGATCACTACCACGCTTGATGGCGGCAATAAACTCGATGATGTTCCGATGTTTGAGGTTGCGCATCGCGATGTGAGCCTCAACTTCACGTGTCCATTCATCGCGAAGTTGCTTTAGGTCGTCTTGGTCTGTGGTGTCGCGACAAACCGGCTTGATGACCTTGATGGCAACATCGGCCCGTTCGCCATCAAGCTATGTGAGCGTGAAGGTCAGCACAGGATCATGAGAGAGGCCTATTTTAGGAAGACAAACCTTCATGATGGGATCCAAATGGTGCTCCTTGTGGATCTTGACCTGAAAAACAACGCCAAAAGCACCCGATTCGCCCGCTTTTGACTTTTCAATAATGGGAAGAATACAGTGTGGGTCAAGATCCAGTTCGGGGTTGCTTTCCGAGATGGTCGGTACAAGAACCATCCATTGGTCTTTACGAAAGTTACGCCTAGACACTCCGGTCCATGGATCCAGAGGTTCTCCATCTTCGTCAATTCGGAATGCGCTGTCAGGAAGAGGAAGGGATTTGTCGTCCACGCCGTTCTCCTCAAATTGTTTCATGGCGTTCGCTAGCTCGTGGTCTCTAGCACCAAGTCCAGCCAATAGTGACGTGATAAAAAGCTTGCGGGCACTTTTCATCACAAAGTCGATGACCTCTTCGTCGAACTCCGGATCATCGGACAGATACAGTCCCTGACGAACGGCATCTGGAGTCAGAAGACTCTCGATGCAAGTATTGGGAACGAATTCTCGGACCTGTTCATCAAAGACACTGTTCTGTACGTGTTTAAGAATGACTGTGGCAAGAGAAAACTTTTGACTTTTCTTGGCCGGAAAGGATGCCTCTGGGTCTTTTTTGGAGATGAATTTTGGTTCCTCCGAGGGTGGCATCTTGGATGAGATTGTGTGAGTTCAGTAAAATATAAGCATTGTTGAGGTGGAATTGATCTTTTGAGGTGACTGATAAAGTGTAAATAGAAGATAGGTAACCTAGGTACCTAAGTAGGTAGACAGCAAAGGTTCGAATCAAACTGTCACTTTCTTTGGCAACAGTTAGGTAGGGGTCCCTGAACTTGTAATAAACTGTCCACCCAGACTGTCATTTCGAGGGAAATCTAATGCTGATTCTGGAAGATATACTGCCAAAATCTGAGGGAGATTCCTTTCTTTATTTCTACATTTACACCCCTAAGTCTTCTAATGAACCTAATAAATATAAGCGCCGACAGTATATATAAATCGAAAATAAAATGGGCGGTAAAAAATATAGGTATTTCGGTACATCGAGTTCGTATTTTCAGCTCTTGGGCGGAATAATCATAAAGTATAACTCTTTGTATATCTGGATATTTACCACTCCGATCTTTAAAGTTAAAATCAAGATTATATATATGCTAACGTACATGATAAGCGAGCGGCCGCTTCCCCATCACAACGCGTCTCCCTCCACATTCTGCAAGATTTACCACAACAAGCCGTGGTGACCCCTTTAAAAGAAGCCTTGCTTCTTTTGGCCCTGCAAGATATTCAAAACAATACCAAGCTTAACATTCCGGCTGCAGCTGAATTCTACGATGTTGCAGAAAGAACGCTTCGTTACCGAAACGCCGGCCGACCTCACCGACACGACCTTATAGCCAATTCACGTAAACTCACGGATTTAGAAGAGAAAACGATTGTCCAATACACATTGAGCTATGTGAACGAGCATTCTATCCACGGCTTTCGTACGTAGAAAATATGGCCGTGGCAGGGCCAAACAAGCCCAGCCTGGTAATCGTGAGTGGGCTACAGTTATCCAAGGGGTAAATGCTGAAGGCTGCTGGGCCATCCCACCATTCATCATCTTAGCTGGGCAATATCACCTTGCCAATTGGTATCAAGAGTGCAACTTACCGGCCACCACACAACCCTCGACAAGCAAACTCATAGTCGAAGCTTATTAAAGAGACTTTATCGGGGTGCACCCCCCATTTGGCTCGGGGTGCACCCCCCCAGGTGAGGGTTAGGGTTTTGTATGACCCCTGAAATTTGAATTTCATCCACCCACTTGCTCCCATCGGCCACACTGCTCCCAAAGATTTTACTGCTACAAAGGCCTTTTCTCACTCTTTTAATTGCGACCACCTCCACGAATTCCATCGACAGCGAGCCGTAAAAAGAGCGCGCGCAAGGCAAGAAGTACGCTCATCGCGCCTTTGTTCAATGATTCTGACGATGAAATAGCGCTTTAAACGATGAATTCCGATGACGAAGAGCGACCGCGCTCACTGAGCCCGCCGAGCGACGAAACCCCCCTCCGCAACCATATCGAGATCGAGAACCCCCCCGACGGCTTCAGTTCAGAGGACCCTCAACCCACTGCCAAGCTGCTCCAAGAGAAGCTGAATCTGTTTGCCAAACAGCACGGTTTTGCTGTAAATAAAAGCAGTGGCCGGAAGCCAAAAGGTCCCAACAAGAACGACTACACTCGGTACAACCTGCTGTGTGATAGGCATGGTGATTCTCGGCCGGCCAGAGGGAAGGGCATTCGCGTCTCTCTCACACGCACAATCGGTTGCAAGTCGAAGGGGGTAGCAGTTCGTACTCCCGAGGGATGGATCTTCCGGAACAGCCAAGTACCAGAGAACCGAGTCCACAACCATCCTCCTTCTAAGCACCCTTCTACTCATCCACAACACAAGAAGCTCAACGACGCCGAGAAAGAAATCATCGCCAGTTCAAGCAAGCACGAGGGAGTTCGCCCGCGGGAGATTAGGGCCATGGTACACGATCAAGTCGAGAATTCTTATATTAATACGAGGACTATATACAACTACCGGGCAAGGGAAGGACGTGCCGGTGATGTTGGCTACACCGGCGCCGGCATTATCATCAAGCGGTTCGACGATGAGGGGGTTGACTACCGTATAGAATGGGAGCCAGACGACCCCAACAAGCTCAGAACCTTGGTCTTTTTCCACCCGGATATGTGCGACTACATCAAACGGTATTCTGCGACTCTCTCCATTGACCTGACGTACAACACCAACAAGTACGACCTGCCTTTCACTCACGCTACAGGGCGTACACCCTTCAACACCACACTCTCTTTAATCTACGGCTTTTGCCATGATGAAACAGAAGAAACCTTTATTTGGATCTTCGGAGCTATCAAGAGTTTGCTTGAAAAGGGTGGTGCTGAAGAGCCGTACGTCATCATCACTGACCAGCAAAAGGAGCTGAGATCTGCCGCTGCCGTGGTATTCCCAGATACTCAACAACAGATCTGCATTTACCACGTCACTTCCAGGGTTCTTTTCCAAGCCAGAGACAAGTGGAAAGGAAAGAAAAAGGATCAAGATAAAGACAACAACGATGCCGAAGACAGTCAACAAGATGATGGTTACACAGAGTAGGGCTCTGAACTTCCTCCAGTAAGAAAGTCGATATCGCAGGTTCTGACTTTTTTGTAGGTGTTTTGTAACGGTGTTGCGACCAATGTCAAGAAGACCTATCATAACCGTGAGGCGCTGGAATTCCCGGGCTGTGGACTGGCTTTGGCGGGTTCCTAAGGTCAGTTGAAGCCTGGCCTTCCTCTGGTGACGCGTCGTTGTTGGTGCATGGGAGAGGTCTTGCCAATGGCGTTGAAGTCTCACCACCGCAATCATATTTTGGGCTGTTCGTGTGTTGTGGATGACCACTTCATTGGCCTGCTAACAAACAGCCCAAAGGTAGCATCTCACCGTGACCATGGCCGACGCGTTGAAACAAACCCTAACCCTACTACCGTCCGGTGCTTTAGGAGGACCGGATGATCTCCAGGTTACGTGTGATTGGGGTAGGCCCAGCATTGATACGTCGTTTACTTGGAGGCCGTCCCCCCTGCTCTTCGTCAGGCCTGACGTGAGTGTTTGCTATACGGCACTTGTGTCGAGGCTGATTTTGGCTGTGTTCGGCGTTGGCGAACCGCGTTGCGCTATCACGTGACAGTTCCGGATTATGTGGCAGGGATCTGGCATTTCGTAAGGGGCAAGTGTTCTTGTCACCCAACACCTCAACAAGCTCGATCATTCGCACCATCCGCAACAAAAGAACCTGTCTTTGCTGGATCTACCTACATAAATACCGGGAGTGCCAACAGACAACACCGATGGACCAGGCCGAGCCGCAATCCCACCCCCCCGACCACGCGCAAGATTCCCTCGTCGCGAAGCGCACAGCTTTCGAAGAGCCTGGTGCCGCTCCTGCGTCCAAAAGAGCCAAACTCTCCCATGATAAGTCGGTGTCGCCACATATTAAAGCTCCAGCTAGCACCTGGATAGTACCTTTTCCAGAAAAGGTATGCTAGTTCCCTCCCATGCCAAAGCAAGCTCTAACCGCTTTAAAGCCCGCAGTCTTGGAAGAACGAAACGGCGAGATCGAATTCCGAGCTGTCAACAACGATGGCACCCAAGAGAGCCTGATCATCCTTACAGGCCTCAAATGCCTGTTTCAAAAGCAACTCCCGAAAATGCCAAAGGATTACATCGCCCGTCTCGTCTACGATCGCACCCACATATCAATCGCCATTGTCAAGATGCCCCTCGAGGTCATCGGCGGCATAACATTCCGAGAATTCCGAGCCCGCAAGTTTGCCGAAATTGTGTTTTGTGCGGTATCGTCTGATCAACAGGTAAAAGGATACGGAGCGCATTTGATGGCACATCTGAAGGACTATGTCAAAGCTACTTCCCCCGTCATGCACTTCCTGACCTATGCGGACAACTACGCCACCGGGTACTTTCAAAAACAAGGGTTCATTAAGGAGATTACCCTGGAGAAGTTAATTTGGATGGGGTGTATTAAGGATTATGAAGGGGGAACCCTCATGCAATGTTCTATGCTTCCCCGGATACGCTATCTCGAAGTCGGGCGCTTGCTTCTCAAGCAAAAAGAAACGGTACAGGCCAAGATTCGGGCCTTGAGCAAAAGCCATGTCATTCATCAACCCCCAAAGGAATGGTCCAACGGTGTTATCACTCCCATCGACCCACTATTTATTCCCGCCATTCGGGCGACTGGCTGGTCTCCGGATATGGATGAGATGGCACGGGTACCACGCCGCGGACCTCATTTCAACGAACTTCGGCGCTTCTTATACCAGATCCAGAACCACAAGCAGGCCTGGCCCTTCCTCAAACCGGTCGACCCCGACGAAGTCCCAGACTATTACAAAGTCATCACATCGCCAATGGATCTTACAACCATCGAGGAACGACTGGAGCGCGATTCTTATTCTACCCCCAAAGAGCTTATCGACGATCTCAAGCTAATCTTCAAGAACTGTCGGCAGTACAATGACGCAACAACAGTCTACACCAAGTGCGCAGCCAAGCTGGAGAAGTACATGTTCAATCTCATCAAGGAGATTCCGGAGTGGTATGACTTACATGAAGAGTAATTGGTGTTTGAGCGCTGCATTTCCGGAGTTGGGTCTGTTTATGGATGACACTGGGGTTTGGCTTGTTTCTGTTTAATAGGAGATAGGAGGATAGTCCCAAACAGAGAGAGACGGATCGATCAGAACAAGAAGTATCTCGGCACGCTGATACTTGAATCAATGACTATAGTTGAAATCTCACGCTAGACGACACCACCGCACCGACCCAAATGAATGACTACAGTTAAGATCTCCCCCTAGACGTATACTACTACCACACCTACGTGACCAACACGGCACAGCCAAAACATATTGATGATGCCACGCAATGTCTAACGGCCTAGATGAATCAGTTAGCAACTCGGAAAAGAGGAGGAGGCCAAGAGATTGTAAGCTTGAACTTACAATCGTCGCAGTCCTGGCCGTTTTCAGTCTGCCCGCCGCACTGCTTGCACTTGTCTGTTTGTTGAAGAAGTGTGAGCAAAGGGAATTGAATTTCTCAACTAGAAACATCTGAAAGCTGGGTGGGGGTGAGGGAAGGGGGCGATAGCTGGTAACGTACGGTTCGGGCAGAAGTAGTCGCCGTCTTTGGCATTGTGGCATCCAGTCACGCAGCATTTGCCTAGCTATTCATTAGCTCCTCAGCCCGAAACAAACAGGGTAGGGTTACCGCTGTTCCCATCCTGGGCAATGAACCTCCCAGAGTTGGTGATCAACAAACTTACATGAGGACGTTGGGTCGGACCAACCTGTGACGACCACGATGGGCCGTACTCAGAAGAGCATATCACAGGCATCGTAGCAATCAAGAGATGCTTCAGAGCGGTCGCTAAGAGTACCCCGGTCCCGATGGTTACGTCTGCTCCCTGAACCGTCGCTCGTGCCTCTCTCTTCCGGGTTGAGTCCGATTGGCCAGCTAGGGGATTGCATGCTTGCTCGAAATTGGCACCACGATTGGCTGTGCGAGCTCCCTGTGAGGCACCCGCAGCGGCTGAAGGAGGATTGGCCCCGGTTTGCCCACCTCTGGCTAGCTCGAAGATCTTCGATTAACGTGCTTCGCGACATGCTTACTGTGACAAGGGCCGAGATATCAGAGCTTGGAACAGTAGTTCAATTCAGCTAATGATCTTTAGTGGCCTCAAGATCCTTGATGGGGATTCTTTTCGGCTGATCAGTCTGTCGCGTTCCACGCGTATTTATCCTTCTTCTAGTGGGCTGTGTCCTAAGGGTCTTAGGCGCCCGCCAAGGCCTGTCTCTTTGTTTGATATAAATACAAGCTAATGATATGGCTGCCGTAGCGCCCTATATCATGAGTCTTACCTCATCACCCAACGATTGGACCAGAGCCTGCAATTACCCCTTATCGTGGTGTGATATTGGTCGTGGCTAAGGTTCGTTAGCGGTTGCCGTGTGATACTTGCCAAGGTAAGGTAGCTTGCGTTCCGATACGCAACGCTCACCAGGAATAACGGCTTTCGGGTGGTGATAGTAATAGTTTGGACAGTCGACGGTTGACTAACCACTGGGGCCCCCTTAAGGTTCGGATGTTAGTTGACGATAGATGTAAAGTAGCGAAGTGGTTAATAAGGATTAGTGTTGAAAGAAGACGGTAGAGAATAAGGTCCTTGCCCTTGGCGGGAGGGATATTTCCCACTGCCAAGCTTTCACCAACCTTTATGACTGACGGCCACTCCTCTTAAGATCGCTTTATTTTTGTACTTAAGGCACGGAGTTGTGATCCATCTTTTGCTATTTATGCAAACCTGACGGAGCGCCTTTCCCCCAGCTGGGAGCTTACTGCCTCAGTCATCTCCAGGCTGTTCGTTCTACGACTTGGCATACTTGGTGGCAACAATGTTGATAAGAGGTGCAGAGGCGGCGCCGGTTAGGTTGTCGACATTTAGAAACTCCCCCCGTGACTGCTCGGCATCCGTATCTAAGCGTCGGGCTAATTAGCGTTGCAAAAGTACTTCTACAGGTTTGAGGCATCTAAGACAAATCGGCCGAGCTCGACATCTCCTCAGCAAGGAAGACATTTTAATACGGTAATATAGGTAGTATAAGTAAAATATAATAAAAAGCTAGTATATTAAGTGAAAAATCTAATCTTAAGATTCTAAAGGTCGGAGACCTTATTATTTATTATCCCATATTATAGGGTAGGGCTACGTAAAGCGTAGGTTACCTATAAGGCAATAAATAGTAGTAAAATCCTTATTTAATCTAATAGTATAATATTAGTTTCAATATTAAATATCCTTTTTTAAAGAAAAGTATTACTACCCTTAATAATCTTTTAAAATAGCTTTATATTATTTTACTTAATATTATTTAAATAAGTATTATAGTATATAGATTTTTATATAATTATAACTTTATATAAATAATTATAGGGTTTTTTAATAGTTCAATTAAACTTTATAATTATCGGCGCGATAAATTAAGGTAATTTAAATCGAGGTTTTTTTATAGCTTTTTCTTTTTTAATAAAAGGAAGTTTATTTTCTTTATAATTTTAATATTTATTAATAAGCTTCTTGAAATAATAAAGTTATCATTTTATTATATATGTATTATATTTATATTTATATTTTCTTTATTTAATAAAATATTTAAAATTATTTTTATATAAATAATAATTAAAAATTATTTCGACTTCATAAATATCGCTATTTTCGATATTAAAGTTAACTTAAAATTATCGACGGGGCTAAACGGTAGTTCGGTTCGTAAAAAAAGAGTTTGTATTAAAAGAAAACGGTAAATAAGTAAATTATAAAGATAATAAAATAAATATTAAATTTAAAAGGAAAGTTAAATTTATAAATAAAATAGCTAATATATTATTTAACGGTAAATAAACTAAACCCTTATTATAAGTATTTTTACGATAATTTATTAAATAAATAATAATTATAATAAAATTTAAAATAAACCTTTTATTTAATATTAAAATAAATTAATTTATAGTTATTATTATAATGATATTTTACGTTAGTAATAATAAAATTTATAATTAATTAAATATTTTACTATAACGTGCGTGATAAGCAAGTGAAACAGACAAGCGAGTGAAACAGACAAGCGAGTGAAACACGCCCCACGGCATTGCGCACCTTCCATCTTCAACCACAAATTTGTCCACGTTTAATAATGGAGCAACCTTCATACGAAGGCAGGCTTATTATGGCCCTTTAAGCTCTTAAAAACGATAATAATCTTGGCCTTCGAGCTACAGCAAAGATTTACGATGTTGATCCTGTAATACTAATGCGTCGACGCGATAGCAAACCTACACGACGCAATATTCCAGCTAATTCGCGTAAGCTTACGGATCTAGAGGAAAAGACGATTGTTCAATATATAATTGAGCTATATATACACGCATTTCATCCCCGGCTTACATATATAGAAGATATAGCCAATCAATTATTACGTAAATGCGACGCGCCTCCTATTAGCGTACGATGGGTTTATAACTTCGTTAAGCGTTAACTAGAACTTCGGATGCGTTTTACGTGTAAATACGATTACCAGAGGGCTAAGTGCGAAGATCTAGAGGTTATTTGCGAGTGGTTTACTTTTGTACAGAATACTAAGGCTAAGTACGGTATCGTAGATAACGATATCTATAATTTCGACGAGATTAGGTTTATGATGGGTATTATCTTCGCGGGTATAGTAATTATAACTTCTAATAGCCGTGGTAAAGCTAAACAAGTCCAGCTTAGCAATCGTGAGTGGGCTATGGTTATTTAGGGCGTAAATGCTCTAGGTTAGGCTATCCCACTATTTATTATCTTAGCCGGGCAATATTACCTTGCCACTTAGTATTAAGAGTGCAGCCTTCCGGCTACTTAGCGCATTGTAATAACCGATAATAACTGGACTACTAATAAGAAAGGTATAGATTGGATTCGGTACTTCGATTTTCACATAGCATCTCGTACGAAGGGCAAATATCGGCTATTAATCCTTGACGGCTACGAGAGCTATCACTCCGAAGAATTCGAACCCTATTACCGGGAGTATAATATTATTACACTATATATACCTCCGCACTCCTCCTACATATTTCAGCCATTAGATGTTGGCTATTTTACGCTATTAAAGAAGGTATATAGCTACTAAATTAAGCAGTTAATGCGGATAAATATTATATATATTAGTAAGTTGGAGTTTCTTTATGTATTTAGAGAAGCGTTTTTTACTTCGATTATAAAAAAGAATATCCAAGGAGGTTTTTCTAGAGCTGGCTTTGTACCGTACGATCTAGAGAGGATATTTTTTAAGCTAGATATACGCATTCAGACCCTAATACCCCCAGCCTTAAGCTTAACTACGGCATTACCTTAGGTCTTTTAAACGCTACATAACTCTCGAAAGGCTACCTTATAGTCAACGTTTATTAAAATTTGAATTTCTAACTATCAAAATAACTCTTTAACCTTAATATGAACCGCTGTAGACTAATTTACTAAAGGAGTAATAGGTATAATACACAAAGTAGCTCTTCTCCGTACAGAGGTCTCTTCGCTATATAAGGTTAATAAGGAGCTTAGTAAGAGACGGAGAGCCAAAAAAACACGTGTGCAGCTTAAAAGGTCACTTATTATACAAAAGGCACAGGATCTACTGGATTAGAAGGCTGTAGGTAAGCAGGTAGCCCAGGAAATATGACAAAATGGTAGTGGTGCAAGGGGGTCTCGTACGAAGATTCGGTGCTGTGGTATATACGGCAAGCCTAGCCATAATGTACGCACCTGCAAGGAGGTTGCAGAATTATTTGATTCATCTGTTTCTGATTTAATTATTATAGTTTCCTAATATTGTAGTTATATAATTGAGGATATTTATAATTAGGGTAGGTGGAGGTGTTTCACTCGCTTATCTATTTCACTCGCTTATCACGCACGTTATATATTTTTATAAAGTAACGTAATTTTTAACTATTTTATATTATTTAATTATAATAATATCGAAAGGTCTATAAAGCTTAACGTTAAAAAAAAGCTTATATAATAAAAATTCGCTTGTTAAAAAATAAATAATATTAAAGTTTTATTATAAAGTAAAAATTATATTTAATTAAAAGAATTGGGATTTATTAAAATAATAATACTTTAAGATAATTTCGATTTATTAATTTTTAATTTCGACTTAACTATCGGTTTAAAAATAATAAGTAATAATTATAAAAAGTTTAATATTAATAAACTTTTATATTATTTTTTAAAAATTAAAAATAAATTTATAATTATAGTTAAAAATAATATAAACGGGTAATTTTTAATTATTAAATATTAATTAATGAACTATACAAGTAATTTAGTATTTAATATTTGTTAAAATAGGTCCCTGTGAGGCCTAATTTACAGTGGACTGGCAGCTGTAATAATATGTGGTTATAGGGGTGAAGGATTGGAGGATTCGGCCAAGTCCCTGCCCGAAGAGCTCACCCGTTACTAAGCACTTACCCGGCACCTGTGCCTGGGCTCCACTCAGCGCTACAGGCCACTTCAAAAGCTTGCATCGGGCCAACCAGTGGGCCAAAATGGCTATAATTTTATATTTAAGCTTATAAGGTCTATATACACCACTGGTTAAAAGGGCTAAGCTTTAGGCTTACGATGACCCGCACCTTGCAAAAAGGGGGGCGGTTTGGGCGAAGATTTGTATGGGCGTGAGTCGCCATTTCAGCAACTCTCACCAAAATCGGGGTCCGACAAGCCGTACTCTGGCTCATCTGCCCGCGCTGGCGTGCGAGGCTCTGCAAGGCACTCGGTGGGTATGTGGTAGAGGTCGAGTACGAACCTTGCTACAGAGGATACAATTGGATTATAGAAGGCTAGCACTATAAATAAAGAAGGTTACCACCTATATTCTCTGTTATACAGCACCTATAAGGTGCTGGAGCCCAGTACCCCAGCAGTGAGCTTTAGGTATTGTGTGTGACAATTCCGCTGCACTAAAGAGTACTGTAAGTACTTACCGTTACAGGGCTTTTAGGCCTGTATACGGTTCATACCTTTTCAATAAGAATTAATAATATTATTATTATAATAAGATTAATATTAATAAATAAATTATTATATATAAATACGAATTACTTTAAACTTAACGAGTTCCGAGAAAAGATATAAAAGAATTAAAATAGTAAATTTAAATTACTTAAAAATAAATCTCTTTTATATAGGGGGAAATTAATAATCCTTTTAATTTACTACTTTCATATATATGTTATCGAAGAAACTTATATCTACATTTTAATAGTATATTTGGGTTAAAGTAAAATTATAAAATTAATTATAAAAAGATATTAATAGTTTAAAATAGTATTAAATATTAATATTTACGTTATAAATTATATAAGTTATTACTTTTTAAAAATATTATATAATAAAATACCCGGATTATTTAAATTTATTTTACTATTAAATTAAATTTAGAAATATTTAGTAGTTATTTTTAATAAATTACTTAGAAATTAAAAGGAATATAATAATACTTTAATTATTATTAATTATTTATTAAAATAAATATAAATTATAATTTATAATAATAATATAATTATATAAAATGTAATTTAAATATATTACAAAAGATTATTTTATTCCAAGGTAGCTCCAGGCGTCCTGCCGCATTTCGAGGTGGACTCGAGGCACCAGTCACGGGCGAGCTGGATAGAAAAAATGCCATCGACGAGTCAGACTCTGAATTGCGGCAAGTGGAAGAACGGACACCTTCAAGCGGGCAAAAATCCCCCAGGGTCAACTACACAGCTCGTGCGCCATTCCGAGGAGATGGCGGCGTACCAATAGTAGAGCTGCACCACAAACCGGTCCATGAAGTCAAGCCGAGCGAGATCACGGATCTCGGTAACGGCCAATACCTGCGCGATCCAGACAGAAAATCTCGTTTCCTTCAAAGGAGAAAAAGTCGCAACAAGGCCAACAAAGACAGGAGGTCGCTTCAGACACAACTTTTCCAATCTCTCCACCCGAAAGATGACGAAGAGAAGGAGAAAGGATTCATACCTATCGATCTTCTGCCTATACTCATCACCGAAGAATCTGTCTACAAGGAACTATCGAGTCCCCTCCGAGAGACTCATGATGAGAGAACCATCCGGAGATACGCACGAAAGATTTGTGCTGAGACAACCGAGCATTATAAAGACGGCGACAAATTCAAAAACAAAACCATAACGTTTCGGAAGATTTTCGCGATCCTGGTTCTTGTCGAGAAGTCTCCCGCCATCACCAAATTCCTCAAAGAAAATATCAACGACTCGGATTTGCCATTGGTCAGAATCAACAACCCCAAGAGACCTGGGGAATACGGCTTGCGCTGTTCGAGAGAGCCAGACAAACAGCTCAAGTGTTTTAAAGGGAGTTGGTCACCTCTACAAATTCGAAATTTTGCATCGTGGCAGTTCGTCACTCTGGCGCCCTTTTTTGCCAAAAGTGAGCTGTACAAGGAAGTCGAACACTATGTGCTGCATGACAGAATTATCATGCCTTTTCTGACGGACCCGAACAAGCAAGCCATATCCAACGATCCCTTTGTCGATAGTCAGCAAGAGGAGCTGCTAGGTGGTGGAGGTCGGGTATTTAGGGCCATTCTTCACCCTGATCATCATAGTTTTCACAGGAGCTTAAAGGTCGGTACATAATCCCGAATCAAATGTACCCCTATGAAATTGGGTTGAAGCCCTAATAAAATGGTTTAGTGTCCTCGAGAACCATGCATCTGCACGTTCGCCATCAAGCGTCTTCATTCCCAAGATAAAAGCCAGTTCAAAAGAGAAGTTGATATGCTGAAAAAGTTCAGCAATTTTGCACACCCACATCTCATCTCGCTACTAGCCACCTATGAACAGCGAAACAGTTTCTTTCTGATCTTTCCCTGCGCCAAATCCGACCTACTTTCCTACTGGGAGAAGTTTGAACCAAACCCGAAAATGGACCACGGGACTGTGAAATGGGTGGCACATCAGTGCAAAGGAATTGCAAGCGGTGTCTTGAAAATTCACGAGTATTCAAGCACAAACGCAAAGCTGGGTGACACATTGGAACCAAGTCGACGGGAACCATTTGGCCATCATGGGGACATCAAACCTCAGAACGTCCTGGTGTTCTCTGACCGTACACCCACGTCTGACGACTCAAGCCGCCATACAGAGTCCCACGGAGATGGCCTGATCCATGATCATCATTTCACAGGCCAGAGTCGAGGCACCCTCAAACTCACAGACTTTGGCCTTGCTTCAACTTCCGCCCATCGTACAATATCCCGGAAGCCACTCTCTCACGTCGGAATGACCTACAACTATCGAGCACCCGAGTGCGATCTTCCCAGCAATCAAGATCCCAAGGGCCGTCAGTATGACATGTGGACTCTTGGATGTTTGTACCTCGAGTTTATCACTTGGCTTATGGGCGGCAAAAGGCTTCTCGACGAATTCACACAGCTTAGAGCAGGGCCCTTCAGCGCTGAAAGTCTCAAGCACAAAACGAAGCTGGATATCTTGTATGGTGGCGGTCTTATCCCACCTGAGATCACCAGTGATGCTTTTTTCAAGATTGAAGAGGATAACAGCATAGAAGGACAGAAGAGAGGGGGTCTCAAGGGAGTTGTCAAGCCAGCTGTCACCGAGGTATGCCCGCCCCCTCACCACATTACCACATTACCACATTACTCCTTTTTCTCTCTCTTCACATTCTCCACTTCCCAGTTCAGTCCTAACACCATTTCCAGTTCATCAAAAGACTACATGACGATCCAGCATGCACGGGGTTTGTACATGACTTTTTGGAAATGATACAGGAGGGACTACTAGTCGTCAAACAATACGACCCAGACAATCTGGATAGGTACGTGATTCAGCAGGTTTACAGCAAGCTCTGCAATATGGACGAGGAGTGTGAGAAGTGGGAGTACAGCTGTAAACCGGCTCCGATATGCCGGCATTGAAGACAGATGGGTACCATCATGTATTGATGATTCAATGGATATAGTAATGTTTACCTGTAGCTAATGATGTTTATCATTCCCGATTATACCCAAAAGCTCGTCCTAAATCCCCGAAACGCCTCTATCCAATATTCGCCCAGTCACTTCATACCTCTCAAACCCTGATATACCTATGTCACTTAGCTCATGGCATGTTAACCCGTGCAGAAGGACACTATGCTAGGTAACCCTAACCCCGGCTTTTGCCCTGCTCCTGAACCCCTGAATCCCCCCTTTCCCTGTTGTTTCCCTTGGTCAATTCAGATATCCCAGGTGGTCTTTCTGAGACACAGCGTCAAAGTTCCCCGCAATTTGGCATCGCTTCGGTGGAAGGATCCCGCACGCATGAGTATGATCTCCAAGAAGTGTCACAGCTGGGCCAGTTGGTTCCAAAACAGCGTTCTTCCTCACCGCTGATTGGCTACGATTGATTGGTACCCACAATACCAGGCGCTTTACGAAGAAAGACAAAAATTCAGCGACTACTTCAATCAAGCCGAAACCTAGGTACTCCATCATTCCCAAGCTTTCATACTTCTTCAACTTACCGTAAACCAACTACCCCCCTCAACATGCCCGCATTACCACTCAATCCTCGAAGCAGAACTTCAACTGCCGCCGACGCCCTCGGAGGCTCCGTCGAACTTGCGGCCATAATCGGGATCCCGCTTGCTATTGTCGTCTTCATCGCAATCGTCCTCGTCATCTATTCATCAAAATCAAGCAGCAAAGAAAAAGAGCCAGAAGTACGGGAAGTCAGCAGGGATACAATGTACGATCGGTTAGCAAAGGAACAGAGGGGTCAAATTTCCGGAGGAGATGACGATTTGGACGATGAGCACGAGAGGACTCAGATGGGGGCTGGGAGAAGTGTGGAATCAGAATCAGAAGGCCTGTTAACGGCACCGCAACCGAGCCGAGCTAGGGGTGGTAGTGGTGAAAGGAGTGACGACTATAGGGCTTAAATATTGGAGGATCACAGGATTAGGAAGGACTACAGATTATGTGGAATGCATGGAAAGGCTTGAGCAGAACTGTAGAGTCTGGGACAGTCGAACTGCGCAAAGCACCAATCAACGTACCGCGTATTATTTTTCCTGCCTTCTCACAGCCGAACAAGCAGTGAAAAATACTGACTTCCATCCTTTGTCGCAGATTTTGGCATCGAACTAAGGTCAGAGATCTTGCCTATCTTCTCCGATTCAATGAAGCCATCTCGGCTTCTCAATGCTCTCGTTTGACGATCCTGTTCGCCAGCAATGGAGAGTTCTCCAGTAGCACCCCTCAAATCTCCCTCCGCTTTTCACCTCCTCTTCCTGGCCCCTTCAACCACAAATCTCCCCTTCTCCCTCCAACCAACCGGCGGCTCAACCCTCCCACCACCAGCACCACCAGAGTACGCCATCATAGGCACCATATCCTCCTCTCTCTCCCTCCATCCCCGTCTATACCTCTCCCTCTCCCCAAAACTCTGGAACCACTCCACCACCGCCCTCATCACATTCCCCATCTCCCCCGTCCACCACAGCCCCAAAAAGATCACGAAAATAGTCACCGGGACGGCAGTAGCCCAGTAAGCCCACTGCCCAAGCTCCATATCCCTCACATCAGAGGAGTTCATGCCAAAAATACTCGCGATCGAGCTCAACGGCAGGAAAATAATCGTAACGATGGTAAAAGCGTAAATCGCGCGCTCTTGTCGGTCGCGAGTAGTGTCGAGTTTATTCCTATTGAACTCCTCCAGATGAGACGCGTGGTTCCGCAGCTCGTTAAACTCCTTGTCGCGGCGATCGAGAAAACTGACGATCTCGTCGATCAACAATTGTCTGTATCCATGTGCGCTGACCTTGGAGTCAGCAGCAGGAAGACTGTGGTAGGCGTACGCTCCCCTATGCGCCGGAGCAAATGGGTTCGTCGATCGAGGCTGCAGTTTCCAGCTCCTGGTTGAGCTCTGGGACATGGCATCGAAGATAGATCGCTGCCAGGCTACCGTCCACTGAACAATAGACATTTCTTGCTTTAACCGGCCGAGTTTGTACTCGTGGGTGCGGTTGGAGGATTTAGTAGTGATATCTGACTCGATGGTGTCCAAGTAGGAGGAGTACGTCTCGCTGATGTCTGGCAGGCCTGGGGTGATGTCTTTGAGGAGTGTCATGCTCATCAAGGAGACGAGGTCCATTGGTAGGAGGACTGATCTGTCGAAGAGGGGACGTTCAAAAGAGTTCGCGACAGATTGGATCATCTCGTCGACTCCTTGGCGGATGGAGGAGAGGCCGGAGTCCATGAGGAATTCTGATCGCGTTGTGTTTTTGGGGAAGATGGCTAAGCCGAGAAGGATGTGGATCCAGGCGTCGACGAGGAGCCAGGGGGTGTGCACTTTGTTGAGGTCGGATGGGGAGGCCGAGCTGAAGGTGCTGTTGAAGGAGGAGAGTTCGGCGACTTGTCGGTCGATGGCTTTCATCATTTCGGTTCGTTGCCGGGAGAGCTTTTCCATTTGCAAGGCACGTCTGGCTTTGTTCATTTCTCTCGATCGAGGGTCGGCAGGGTCTTCGGGATCTTCTAGGCTTGGGTGCTTTATGTGTGTTAGCGATTTAAACGGTATGCTAGGCCGGGGTTCTTCAAAGCATCAGAACGTACCTCTATCATACTCATAATGATGCCCCAAAACCTGTCAACAGTGGGGACTTCGACGTCAGGCGGGAAGAAGAACTTGAAGACAAGATCTGCCTTGTTGAAGAAGCTAACTCGACCCTCATACATCTTACGCTCAGATGATGGTATATCGTCGTTACTGGGATTTCCCTCCTCTTCAAGCAGCTTGTAGACGTCATTACGTGATGACTTCCGCAGTTCACTGTAAGCTCCGCGATCTTGACGCGCAGTTTTGTTGAGCAAGTACTGGTCGACCTGTGTGAAGTAATCCTTCAAAACGTCATGGTTGATCCCGCCTGCGGCCGAGTTTGCTACACCTTCGAGGCATGTGAAAACCGAGAAAGAAGAGAGTGGCTTTGCCTCTTCGGGTCGTTTTCCCTTCTGTGGGACTTGAATCCGAACTGTCTTCCTTTGAGATGATGAGTTGTCGGGCTGTTTAAAGGTCGAAGCCTGGACTTGGTTGTCCGGGTTCTCTTGTTGGAGGGAGGTAAGCGCCGCCGGAGATGGCAAGGCTGGCTTGTGTCTGCTCTATGTCAGCCATCGTAAGCGACTCCATGTAGAAATGTGACCAGACCTACCCAATTTGCATCTCTAGCAAGACGCCAGCACGGGAGCGACTGGCCAGCTTGCAGATCCACGGCCAATCATCGGACTTGACAGGTCTTTTGAAGTAGAAGAAGCTCAGGACACGAGGCCAGAATTCCAAGAAGTGTGCCATAAAAGACTGGGCATTGTGTCAGCATGCATACCTCTAGGCATCAGACTAGCGCCAGATGACATACAAACCAGCTTTCGCACTCCTCAATAGGTAATGCCCAGACAATATTATTTTGATATCGAATGAAGACTCTGGCTGGCGGTTTGAGCGAAGTTATCTCTTGGGGTGTCTTGATAACTTTGTGTATGAGGTTGCCGCAGAGTGCATCGAATGGCATTCGACCACACGTAAGAAGAAGAGCTAGAAAAATGTGTTGTTAGCGTATTCTGGATTAGGGACATGATAATGACCTACTGTTGTCTAAGACAATACACCAGAGCTGCGATATGTGGAAGCACAACTCGGCAGGTGCTCCTTTGAGCTGACGGACTGCTTGCTGCATATCACGGTCCTTGGTTGCTCGCGAAAACTGAGCTTGTAGCAATGTTTCGACGGGGAAGCTGCTGGAGCTTTCAGCCGCGAGAAGCCCCGAGTATTTCTCAAGCGAGAAGTAGGGCAGGCAAATCCAACTGATTGTTCGATTTGCGAAGCATTGTTGTTTGAGGCTAGGGTCAAAGGGAAGAGGCAGCTGGAGGAACTTCGGCTCCATGTGTCTGACATAAGAACCATTCGAGGTTTGAATTTGCTTGATTCCTTGTCGCTGGATACGCGCAATCAGGTCTGTTACAGCCTGCCGTTCATTCTTGCTCAAGCCAACCAGTCGAGTTGCCTGCGTCTACATCGCAACATGTTAGCGAGAGTGAAGTTGGGAGAATGATCGTGATCTGACATGCCGCGAAGCCATCGAAGTCCATAGTCTTCTGATTGAAGTGAACCCATCGAAAAACAGGCTGATGTTGTATCTTCTCCCCAGGAGTAATAACCAACTGCGCTCCATGCTGTCCACCGATCATCCCATCGCCGATGTATCCAGATTCCAATACCTGATATGCAGCTCCAGAGAGACGTTCTGGCACTTCAGCCATAGAGTCGTGGTCTGCGGTATCCAAAGAATCATCATCGGAAAGTCTCGCTGCGTCTCCTAGGGGATCTTTTGGAGTGCCTGGAGGCACGAAGGAATAGGGACCAGTAGCAACGGGATTTCTTGTGGGCCCGGGATCCAGCACATGGTCAGGTTCCCACAAGAGGTCCAGATCCTCGTCAAACTTGTCATCATCTCTCCCATCTATTGTCCTCTTCTTCCGCACGGCCCTCTTGTAGCGCCAGTCGGCTTCCTCGTCGCTTGTAGCATCTCGCCTCGTCTCGATGATCTCCACGTTTCGTGCTTCTCGGTTATATTCTTGGTCATGCTCATACTTAATGCTTGACCGCCTGGGACGAGTTGGTACTAAGACAGGCGATGTGGGCGAATATGCTGGTGAATAAGCCGGTGAAAATGCGGGCGAAACCGGGGAGTAGTCACGCCTATCACGATACCGTGATGGTGATGTGTATCGCGTGTGTGTTGCTGTGTGGTGTGTCCTGCGGCTTGATGGGCGTGTGTGATTGGTATGAGTATGGGCTGGGCGATAGTAGGTAGAGGGAGGCGGAGGTGGACTTCGTTGACGGGGAATGTAACCCTGATAGCTAGATGGCGGTAAGGGTGGCACTCCCCCCGAGTAGTAGTCATACTCTGCCGGAAATCGAACATGGTTGGACCGTGTCTCATCAACATCATATGGATTGGTACCACGTCGAACTGGGGGTGGTGGGTTAAAGTGTCGCGGTGGAGGCGGGGGCTCGGCCTCGACTTTGTTTGCATACATTTTCCCGCGAATACAACTCCTGCTGTTGGAGAAATTTTGCATGCAAGGTTCCAGAGGACGCCTTGCGAGCGGTGACAGCCCCCCAGAGCGGCGACCAGAAAAGCGCGCCACGGATCAGCCGCAGGAACTGATGTGGTTGGTCCGCAATGAGGGGCGCAGCTGCTAATAGCAGCTAAGCCTATTATGGATCCCGGTGTAACGTTGGCTTTCCACCATTCAGGGGCTCAGGGGTTAGGGTCAGCAGAACCTACCTGCCTTCAGTATCACACGCCGTGGAGAAAAATTGTAAGGACGCTGTACATTGACAGCGCCCTTCTAGAAGCACGCTTGACCAATGAAAGTCTGGACATTACAGTGACAATATACTCTTTGATTGCAACCGCTGCATGAGCCGTCTTGGCCAAACCGACACTGCATCACGAGTTACGGATCACGGCGAAATGACGGACCAGAAGCTGAGGGTCAAACCAGGTGTTGGGGACTGGTACGGGAGCTCGCAGCAGTGAAGAAAATCTGCCGACCCATTTCTCCCGGAACATAACCCGGGATGCCATCGGAAGACCTTACAATTGGAGATCAATTTGTCTCCAATCGAGCTTAATTTGGCTATTTAAAAGGGAGATCTCCACCCCTCGCATGTGTGCCGCAATGATTGCATGTCAGGCCATCAGGGTGTTGGTGATTTGTGCATTGTAGTACGATAACTTTGGGGTTATTAAGGGCTGCCTTTCCCCATCACCATAGAACTCGACCGTTAGTCCTCGACCCGATAGATGCCCACCCACAATGCGGAACCGCTTCCTGTTTTTATCTCTTCCAACTGCGGTGCTGGTAGCCGCACAGGGCCCACCAGCTGTAGGAGGAGGGTGCACGACTAATTCTTTCAGCATCCCCAGTTGGTTCATCACCGACTTCAAAGATCTGACGGATTCCGAGAGAAAGGTTGCCTTCGGCGTTTTCAACCGCGCGACGAATTATACCGCACAGGCAAGTTGTGACGTGAACAGGAAAGGTTACAACCCTTGCACTATCCAACCGGTGTCTGCTCAGCCCACTGTTGGAAAGCATAGCATCGAAGTCAAAGCATTGGTGGAGGGAACGGTGTCCCAAGTGTCTGTCAACCAAACATGGACTTGCAATGACAGAGCGGCACCGTAAGTCTTCTCTAGCTATTTATCGTGAAGAAATGCCGCTCCGTCCATCCACTGCTAACTACAACCAGCGTAGAATTTACTGCTTCAGGCTGGGTTCGCACCTCTCCGGCCGGTGACTCAGCTGAGCCAGGTCCCGGCTCCGCTATCTCTCCCCTTCTAATGCAAGGCACACTGCACGCACCTGTATCGATCACTCCTGACAGAATCCCTGGTCCTCAAGGGCACAACGCAAAGGGTTGCCAGGCAGCTTCTCAGCAGCCGTCATGGAACATCACGTACATTTACTACAGTGACAGACCAGCCGATGGGAACGTTGAGTCGCCTTCTCGCACCTTCAACTTGCTGTTCACCAATGAAGCCAATGGATATGAAGGAGGCTGCGTACATGGCTCGCTTGTAGGACCAGTAGCAGAGACAACCCTCATGTGTGCCGGGTCCGAGTTTGGGAGCCTTAGAGGCGGCAGATACAGCATCAGCACCACCGCCAACTTCAATCCGTCCAACTATAACTTCACAGTCAGACAAACTTGGTTCTGCGATGATGAGAATCCGTCAAAGCCGTGAGCTTCAAACCTCTCCGTTCAAAGTACACACCATTACTAACGTCTTCCCACTTGAAGGGTCCAGTTCACTGCATCCGCAACCACCATCCTTCCACTCAACTGCACAACCTCGCCGCTCTCTTCCGGATCACCCATCAACGAAACAGTCTGCGATCGCAACCCCACTCTAACCCTTGAGGGGAAGGTCGACAGCGTTACCACACTCCCGCCTTACTCTCTCACCGAACCAATTCCCCGCGACAACACATGCACCATCACCTCAATCCTCGCCCCCAGGTGGCAGTTTTCAGCCTTCGAGATTGTCTACACGCCAGAAAAGGAAGAGTGGGAAGCAATCAACTTTGAGATCATCCTCGCTGCATACACCGGGTTCCAGTACCCGATCCCAGTAACAGTCAGCAGAGCGGCAGCAAGAGAAGGTGGTTGGTTCGAATGTGTCATAGGAGCCGACGGGGCAAATGCTCAGCCGCTTTGGCCGTACGCTTGCCTGGTGCAGTTCAATCCGGAGACCAAAGAGCTTAAGTTGAAGGCCGATTGGCAGTGTAAGGAGTTGGATGGTGATCAACCGTGAGTTTTCCAATACCTTTCCTTCAAGGATACTGACATTAACGGTACCTATCTAGTGTGAACTTCAGCGGCCTGACAACGACTACCGTCGAAAGTGACTTCGCGTGTGAGACATTCCGTGATATGGAGGTTTGTGTCACCGAAGACACCGGTTACATCTGGACAGCGGACATTGGGGGAGTTGTCTGGCGTTCAGCGCCACAATCAGCCTCTTGAGTGGCACAGGCACTGGCTGTACGTCATGCTGTGTTTGTAGATAAAAATACCTACCTACGCATACCTTGCCGGTTTTCCGAACGTTCTGGCGGTCAATGATGGTTTGTCTTGGCATCAGCTGGGTTCCCGCTGAGTTGCACATTCGCTGTCCAAAACCAGCTCTTGAAACTTCACAAAGGAGTGTCACTTCGGAGTTCCCACATAGGCGGTAATTTACACGCGATGAAGCATACCTGTTCACACTCTGCATCGTGGCTCACCTAAGGTACCTGGTAGGTACCTAGGTATATTGCTTTCCACTGTTCATCTCACCAATTTTCTTGCCAATTGATGATTCTCTAATGTTACATGGGCGCAGTCTGAGGTACCTCTGACGACACTAGGTATTGACAACAACACAAACACGGCAGCTTTGAGTCGTGATACACGTACACCGCCACACCAACCTGATATCAACTTTGAGCCTATCATCGATGGAATTGAACACCATTCCTGTGTTCGGAAAGGACCAAAGGTGGCGATGAAAGTAACCTCGGAAGATTCCTTGAAGAGTGCAATTCAGAATTGCAAGGACAGTCTTTTCACGGGGAAGAAATGTTTGTCTGCTTCATTGATAAGGAAGTCTGGAGTTACGTTACCGCAGCAGTCTCCTAACATGCTCAATGCCTTGTTCAACAACTCATCGAGACGAATTCACCGATGGCAGACAATCTCCAACTTCACATAAGTGTTCCCAACGATGGAAGGACCCGATGAAGCTTGCTTAAAACAGCAATCTTCCACAAGCGCTCTCAGGTTGGCGCATTGAGACAGTGTCTCCCTCGGAATCTGGGAGGGCGTCTCGTGTCACGGCTGCTTTGGACTACCTCACTACACCAAAGACCGTAACTGCTATCAAAACCTGGAAGCCACAAGTGACCAATGCTTGCAGTCATTGCTCGCTCCCGTGGTATCTATCGGCCACGACCAGTGCCGTGACACTGACACCGCATGTAAGCCACCATCAGCGAGCTTCCACGGACTGTACAGGTACCTGAGAAACCCCCGCCAGGGTTTATGGGCGATAGCCTGATAATCTGGCCAATGATCGTCATTGTTTTGGTTCTACGCAAGGGTGATCCCATGTGCGCAGCAGATAACCAGATGTGATCTTTGCCCGTATACATTGTGCAATCTTTGCAGCCCAACTCGCGTTAGGCGCCCGTCAGAACAAGATGTCGATCTGGCGATAATCCCAACTTTCTGCCTACCTAGGTAGCTTCATGGCTGAGTGAGTCAGTTAGGTACCTAGGTAGGTAGGTAGGTAACCTGTCATTTATCAACACATACTTCTGCTGGCTTCCCCGCAACGCCTCGTGAGAGCCCCAACGACCGCAGCATGTAGTACAGAGTTGATGTGAGAAGTTCTCCGATTAGCACACGTGCTAGCTAAGGTCCAGAAGATGATGCCAAGTGGTTCATTGCCCCAAACATGGTGAGATGCTGCGAGACAAATAGGTAGGGATCTGGTGAGGCGGTGCACATCATGATTTAGCGCTGTGGTACAGTAATAGGACTTGTCACATCTCTATAAGTATACCATCTATATCGAAGATATATTTGAGTCCAGAGCCAGCCTAACTTTGGGTAATGAACCACCTTTCAGAGTTTTCACCCCACACACCTTTGATCGGCGTCTCCCTTTCCAAAGCCAAGCCCAATATCAGTCAGGCCTGAAGTAATCTAGCTCTGCAATCAGGCTACCTGGTCAGCTTTTTGAACGGCGATAGGGTTCATATTGACCAGGCCAACGAATGAGTCAACAAGATCGAGGACCCAGTCAAGACATAGATCTTGAACTGGGTGCAGCAACGCCTGAACGGGGTAACCCGCAACCGGATACACAAACGACCGGAGAAGATCTGAATTCCCCGACTTTGGGGACACGCGAAGATGTGGCCAAAACTTACAGACGCGATATTATCAAAACGACGAGAGACCTTCCGCGGTGGATGAGGGGCAAGTTGGAAATGCGCTTGGATCTGAGAGAGCTATATGTTCTCAAAGTCCAGCATCTTCGGACACGAATCTCAGAGGAAGCACTGAACTATCGATTCTTATCCACTTCCGAACCGGAGCGAGGATGGTCAAACCCGCAATCGTCTTATACAGGCAGTATACTTCAGGACTACCCTGAATCGTGATGAGAAATGATTGCGGAGTATACCTTAACTAACTTGGTGAGCTAGTAACTGCGCTGCATGATTTGCAGTACGTTGACCAAGCATGCGGGCCATATTCAAAGGTCAAGTCTTGGCTTCAACTATCCACTGCAAGGTCCGACAGCGCTGCACTTCTAATCGATCTTCTGAACTCTCAACACGACATACATAGCAATACAAATACCAAGGCTGAGATCAAGCAACACATCCTCGAAGCGAGCGGGTACGCAAAGTATCAAAGCAATCTATGGTATCGGCTTATGGTCAAATATTTTCAGTCAGTGCCAGCTTTATTGACAGCATGCCTTCTTCTTTTTCCCTTGGTTCTGATGTTTGCGGCTTCCTGGAGCCCTGGTGCTGTAGTTTGGATGACAGGTGTCCCGATTCTTTTATTTCCTTATTTTGTCAGTTTATTTACACGGAAGCCTGTTGAGATTATTATGGCTACGATAGCCTACGCTGCGGTCATAGTAATTTTCCTCGGCCAGCTGTAATTTCCGGGCCTTTTGTGGTTTAGTAGGTAACTGGGGATTGGAGGAAGTAAATGGGTAGATAGGTACTGCTTAGCTCCCGAGGAGCCAACAATTGTAATGTTTTGGATATCATAACTGTTGTCATGTCCGCCAGGGATGATACAACATTTTAGTTTAATCCTGGGACTCCCCCCACTGATATTTTATCCCTGTTTTTGCTTTTACTCGAGATGCGTTATTTGCCCCAGCCCGGTGGCCCCAGCCCGTGCCCCCGAGAATGAGCAATAATTCTGAGCGTGTTGAGTATGACATAAACTTCCAGGGTTTTGTGCATTACTAGAAGTGCCACTGAGAGTGTCTCATACAAGTGGATAGCACTGGAACCTTGAAAGCTACCTAACTGAATCTCTGAACGTATTTTTATCGACTGTAGGTTCTTCTTCCATCCGATTGTCCAGTGTTGAAATATTTGACGAACGATACTCAACGATGGATTTTCGATAGTAGGTAGGTAGGTAGGTACTTTCCATTCGTTGCTTGCCTATTCCGGAGAGATTTGTCCGAAATATTTGTAGGCTTTTATCATTTGGCGCAGTATGGAATCTACTATATACCTATACTAGGCACTACGTTAAGACTCATCTCCACTTCCGCATCGCTCTATCACGCTAGACATCCAAGTATCTTGGAAGCCCACAGGATCAAGTCGAATTCACGCGCCTATTGTGGGCTCTGGTATGAAGGTGAAGTGGGTCCCGTAGATAATTGGTTGACTGGAATCTTTAGCTAGCTCCGCTGTGATGGTCGACGCGAAGATTATGTCTCATTCTTTGCCGACGATCCGGCAGTTAACTAGAGTGCCGGGTTGTATTATTATGTTGTGAAAGCAGTTATAAGTAGTTTTATGACTTGCCGTAGATGGATATCGGAGCTCGGGTCGGCATTCGGAATCCCCTATCTGTGATGCTAAAGTCGATGATGTCGCTGTTTTGAGCGAGTATGGGGCCCCTTTAGCCGTTGTAAGGAGCTCTACATCGCGAAGGATCTGTTGGAATTCGAGGGAATGACGATGCGTGAGGTTATGGTGGGTGCTAGCATAGATCTCATATCGGTGGAGAAGATGGCAAGCTGTGGCAGAAAATGAAATAAAAGGAGAAATAAAATAGCATGATATCGGACCAGGGTCTCCCATAACGCTTTTTACCTCATCAAATTAATCTCAAATATCAACTTTAGAATTGCTATCAGGCACACAACGCTCTCAAGACCCAATTCCCTTCTTCTATTCTCATAACACCGAATATGGCCCCAAATGATTACTTCACCCAACAAGCTGCTCCACCGACGGCCGAAGCTATCCGTCTCTCACAGTATGCCCATACTGAAGCGGCAGGTTTCTGCTATGACTATCCCCTGGCCCGCCACTACGCGGAAAGTGAAGCCAACAAGTGAAGTCAAGAAGCACGGCAAGACTGGATCAAGTACATTGGCTCTGGACCTGTTGGTGAGTATGGCGGCTGCAACCCTGCTGACGGCTATTTCTGTGCTCTGGTTCTGCCAATGTGCAAGCCGGAGCGGTTGAGGCTGGTCTCGTACTTGTTAGAGTGTAAGTCCACCTTATTTTAAATCAAACACCGATACCGACAAGATGCTGACACTGAATGAAGACGCCTTCCTCCATGACACCGTCGTCGAAGGAGTCTCGGCTGTAAGTTTCCCCCTTCATTACCCCCCTCAACACCCCCTTAACTCCTATTGCTAGCCCACAACCCCCAATGGCACCACCACCCCCCACACCGACGCCTTCACTCTCGGCCGCCGCACCAACATCGAATCCGACCGCAAGCAGCTCCAAGCCAAAACCATACAGCAACTCCTCCGCACCGACAAACCCTGCGCCGAACGCATAATCAACACCTGGAAAACCATGCTCGCCACCACCCTCAAGCAAAAATCAACATCCTTCTCCAACCTCGACGAGTACCTCACCTTTCGCATCGTCGACACCGGCGCCCCCTTCGTCGAAGCAACCATGCTCTTCGGCATGGGCCTCACCCTCCCTAACCACTCCAAACCCTGGTTTGACGAAACCACCCGCCCTTGCTTTGCCAGCTTGGCGTTAGCGAACGATTACTTTAGTTTCGATAGGGAGTATGCAGAGTTCTGTTTGAAAGGGAGGGAGGAAAAAGGGGAGAAGTTGATAAATGCGGTTTGGTTGTGTATGAAGTGGCATGGTGTAGGGCCGGAGGTGGCGAAGGGGATGGTGAGGGAGCCGTGTAATGGGTATGAGAGGGAGTTTCTCAGGAGGTGCGAGGGGTTTTTGGGGGAGGGGGAGGTGGGTGGGGAGGATAGGGAGAAGTGGGGGATGTATTTTAGGGGGCTGCAGCATCAGGTTAGCGGGAATGTGGTTTGGAGTTTGAGGTGTCCGAGGTATCACCCCGAGGAGAGGGGGTTTGATCCGAATGCTGGGGTGGAGGATCAGGTTACGAAAAGGATAAGAAAGGAGTATGTTGGCGGGAAGAATAGTGGAGATGTGGAAGATGGGCGTGGATGGGGGAGCATGGGTTTTGGTGAGCGTGGTTTGGAGGTTACATCTCCTGGGGTTGAGGTTGCGATGTAATATTGGGCTCAAGAGTGTTCTTCACGGTCGAGGGAAACTTTTTGCCGTTTCCGGACTCGCTTATGGGGTGTCGCAATAACAGCCAGAACAATATCGGAATCTGGACATGGACGATTTCCATTTCCGTTCTTGGACCTGAGCACTCGCCGCTTTAACCTGAGCAGAAGTGGAGAAGCCCTGAGCAGGGATGAGCAAAGCCCTGAGCAGGGATGAGCAAAGCCCTGAGCAGGGTGAGCAAGGCCTGAGCAGGGTGAGCAAAGCCCTGGGCAGGGTGAGCAAAGCCCTGGGCAGGGTGAGCAAACTCTGAGCACGGTGAGCAAACCCTGAGCACGGTGAGCAAGGCCCTGAGCAGGGTGAGCAAAGCCCTGAGCACGGTGAGCAAAGCCCTGAGCACGGTGAGCAATGGTTGAATCCACCTAAGACCAGGCTATACTGGAGGTAGACTATAGCAGAGCTGTTTCTGGAGCGTACACCTATTCCACGGTAATTGTTGTTAGCGCTGCAGGGGGCCTTTTGGTGGAAGTTGCTAGAAAATAACCCTGGCTGTATTAACAACTATTCCGCTTAGGGTAGGTGTAAAAGTTATGACAGGGAACCAATGTCTGTGTTAGAGTCAGAAACAGCTTATGCAGCGTAGCATCCACGCCAGGAACAGTTTCTGAATTCGTCCAAATCAGTGCAAGAAATGGACGGCGTACCGAGCAGAGATGCTCCAGTGCACAACCACCCACAGGGGCAATATTTCCTTCTATCTAGGAGGGAAATCACCGTCGGACAAGGAAAACTGGGCTCCGAACGTCGAGGCCGTTCGGGCAGCGATTCGGTTCGCAATGACCACGGGCCGACTCGACGCGAATCAACCGTAGGCCGACTAAAATACCTCACCGGCCAACTATCACTCTCCACCGACCCTACACCTATCACCTCGTGCCACGGACAGCAGGCACCGCTTCAGCCGCCGAAGATAGGACGTTGACCACTTGAAGAACCGACTTCAAGCCAGCTTACTAACAATCCTACTAACCCACGAGAATCCGTAGAGAAATGGTAAAACAGAGTGCATAAGCTAGAATGGACTTTGCATGGGCTTTAAGGAGATCAGGGCATATCTTGGGGAATGTATGCTTCAATCGGTAATAGCTGCCCTTTCGGCTTAGCCGCTGGGCGTTAATAAATAAATTCAAATTCACTGAGCGCTGCCGACGCCCAAAGCGCAAGCTGACCATGTACGTCGACCATCTTGTCGCCTTCCCATTTCCACCTTCCAGTCACTAATAAGTAACTCAATCACTCTTCCCAGGATCGACCCCGCCATCCGCCTCCGCCGAGCAATCCGCTCCAACGACTCCCTCCTCGTCGCCCGCATCTTCAAATCCCACCCTCACCTCCTCTACAATCCCGACCCCGACGAGCGATTAGGCTTATCAAACTCAAACCTCCACCTCGCTGCCTCGCTAGGACACTTGCAGATATGTCGGCTACTCCTATCCCTCGGTCACGAACGGACCAGAACCGCCGATAATAATATCAACCATGACGACGATCCAATCATCCCTTCGCTTAACGAGAACCATCAAACGCCACTTATGCTCGCCTCCGCGGCGGGACACACGGAAGTAGTGCATTGTCTGTGCGAATTCCACCCCCCGAGTATTGTACGACAGGATATCCGCGGTCGAGATGCGATTATGGAAGCCTCGCTGCATGGCCATGACACAGTGGTGCAGTTGCTCTTGACTTACGCACCTGGCGGAGCTGAGAGGGCCCTCGGAAACGCGGATCTGGATGGGAATACAGCGCTGCATTTTGCGAGCAGTAATGGGAATCTGTTGGTGTTGAGGACGTTGCTGGCAGCGGGGGCAGATGCGTCAAGGAGGAATGTCTGGCAGTGGACGGCCGAGGCGTATAGTGCCACTGTACAAGTGGAGGTATATCTGAAGGGACTGGTTATGGATGTGGAGAGGAGGAGGGGAGTGAGACCGCAAGAGACCAACCAGCAACGACAGAGTCCGAAGAGAATCAGGGAGGGGGTTGGGGTAGGGGTCATGGAGACCACTCCGAAGAAGGAACAGGTGGTGGTGGGTAAGGGAAGTCCGAGGAAGGGGTTTGGGATAGGTTTTATGGGTGGTGGAGTTAGGCTGGTGAGGGATGGAGTTGGTGATTGAGGGGCTGATGGGGAGGTAAGTGGCTCGGGCGCTTGTTGTTATGGTTCTGCTGATGCTGGTTCATGTGTTTGAATGCAGTCTGGTATGGCTATGGAATGTCCCGCGAAGGCTCAAAGTACATGAGGACGTCGGTGGTTTGCCTCGAGGCTAATATGCATGTCTAGGCCCCGCTGGACACAAAACAAGAAGCACTTTTCGTACAGCGTCCTTCTGCATCTTTGTCATGTCTAGCGATATATTTATCCTCGAATTTCGACATTATCGCCCTTTGAAAATGCCGACCAAACCAAACACAAAATGAGGGAACAGATGTTACATCGTTGGAACCCTCAGTCACAAAAGAGTTGGAATTGGATTCAATGCATACTACGGGAATATCTACGAGCTATCTAGTTCCTCCGTATATATAGAACTCTTTTTATCCTACTCAATACTCAATCTCCTAATCACACTAAGCATCTTGCCTCCCCTGCTCAGTGTCCTGAGCATACTAAGCACGTCTTATCTATCCTAATTACCGCAGGGGAAATTCCGCCCCGACGTCATAAGCCTACGCTAAAAACGCCAGGGACCTGTACAACGCCTTTTCTTCGATAGTACCTGGCTATATATCTACCTAAAGAAACAACCTTGCAAATATCCTGTCCTCCAGTTCTCTATCCAACTACAACGCCATAAACACCAGCGACCTGTCGCATAACAAAAGACCAAGAAAAACAATATGCCCACCCAACCCACCAACATAGACCCCAACAACTTCAGCGGTGGCCTGTGCGGCGGCTGATGGGCTTGCAGGCCTTGCAGGGGCGATGTCCGCAGACCTCGTAGGAGCGCTCCGAGGAGGAGCCGGAGGAGTAGTCGTGCTCCTCGCTGTGCACGCACGAGCCGGTGTTGGCGTTGTTCTGGCCGCCGCATTGGTGGCACGTCCAGCCGTTAGGCATGAGGATGTAGGCCCTGTAGCACGGGAGGTCGCCGCAGATTTGCGTATTGTCGGCCGTGATGACGGTTGAGCGGCCGCCATGGCTCTGAGTGCAGTGCCTGGCCGCGGTTCCGTTCCTCCGCGCCCGGGTCCGGGCGTTCTTGCAGTCACTGGGGTCACGGGGACTCCAGGACTGTCGGTAGATGTGGCCGCAGAGGCCGATACGTTGGTACTTACGGCACATAATAGTTCTTTTTCTTTTTCGTAGCCGAACGGTTGAGCGAGTGTCTTGAAGATTGCTCGGATGGGGTTGGGTGGATTCAGGGGTAAGTACCTAGGTACCTCAGGTAGGTTCTCTCTGGATATCCCACGGCCTGCGTAGGGGGTTTATCTGAAATTCAAACAGAGGGAGGTAGGGAAAGGGAGAGGATGGTTGGTTGGAGTGATGAACTGGACGATAGGGTTGGGAAATGCGGAGGGATTCTTCAATCTTATATCCTCGCGCATCTAGACGACAATGGCCCTACCCTGTATAGAGCTTCGGTGAGGATATAGAGTGGCTGCCATGCACAATCGATACCGGGCCAACACGGGCTGCGAGATCGAGGCCCTGCCCCCTGAAACATGTCTCGTGGCCATGTTGACTTGCCCACCGAGTTGAGAGAATAGGTATGACTCTCGTAATGGAGAGCCCCTCTAGCGGCCGAGCTGTGTGTTAGTTCAAGGTCAGCTCTCGTGATGGCATTTGATGTCTCGACCAAGCGCTTTACAGATAGACTTATCTTCTGGAATTGATAGCATTAATCATAGGTAAATATCTAGGAGGTTATAAGTAGATATAGCCCAAGCCAGTACGAAAGGGATATATATAAAGCAGTACGTTATTGACCTAGACCACTTGACCGGGCAGTCTGTTCCGTAATCTCAAACAATGTCACTGGTCATGCTGATTACCTACTCGTGGTGTGTGTACCGTTGGTCCGATTCCATCACCAGGTCAAGACGACGGCTGGTTGGACGACGTCCGTGTAGCCCTGCAGCCCCCCCGCAACTCCACTTTCCTGCATACATGGCGACAGTGCTGCTTGCTATTTGTTCTTTGTACCTACAACGACCCACTGTGTTTTGGAGGCTCGTTTTGGATTACGCGCCGCTGTTTAAATTTAGACTAGTTCCAAGCTCAACCACCTAGTAAGTAATGTGGCGCTTGGTTTTTTCCCTTCAACAACTTGTTAAGTCAACATACCTACACTCAAACAAACCCTTTGATACAATTAGGTACAAACTCCTGCTTACATCATCTCCATTCACACTTATTACCATCTCTTTTGGTCGCAAGTCGCAACTTGCCTATTAAATTCGAATCTCTATTTTCTCTTGTCGCACACTGCACACAGACACACACATACTCACACATGGCATCCTCTTCTCCGAGTCCCATCAAAAACCGCCGCATCCTGGCAAAGGTCCTGATGGATCGTCACGGCTACGGCGGTCCCGACGACTGCATCACTTCTATCCGCTGCAACGGCAGAGAGTTCCACATCGAGATGTCGCCGTTCTACATTTGCGACTCGCCTGTCGTCGAGGCTCGCTATCGCAAGTTCATTGCCGCTGTCAAGGGCGAGTTTGTCGAGGACGCGGAGGAAGACGAACATGACGTCTTGGAAGACTTTCACGAATGGCTCATTGTTGCCTTTGAGCCTGTCTTCCTGGAACTCGCCCCGGATGTCCCGCCGTCCTTTGACCCCGAGAAGCTCGCCACAGGAGAAGCCCACCCACTCCTGTCCGAATACCTTTTCCCCGAAGAGTATTGCTGTCGGCTCGAGACGGAGAACGACAAGGCCTTCCCGGTCCATGTACGAGACGCGGAGAGCCGCTTTATCCACACTCCTCTGAACGATATCCACCCCGAGCTCGCCCGGGAACTTAGGCAATGTGGTGTTAGGTTCTTTGATCCGTTTGAAGTAGCGGTCGCTTTCCGGAAACCTAGAGACGCCCTGGTCGAGGAGCCCACGCGGGTGTTGGTTGAGCTGGATGGTTCGGGTCGGAAAACACTCTGCTTCTTCAAGACCTTCGGGCTCGGCGGTGATATAGCCTTGGAGGATGAGCTGGAAGCCCATCTCCGGGTGATCAGGTCCACCCTGGCGCCCGACGCGCGCGTGGTCCGTCTCCACGGGGTAGTGACGGTAGATGGTCGGATTGCGGGGCTGTTGCTCACGCACATCGACCATGGCCGCCAGAACAGCGGTCCCTTGTTTGAGGATCACCTCCTTCACGTACCGATTGCCCTCCGACAGCGCTGGGCGAACCAGATCCGCGAGACCGTGGAGCAGCTACACGACGCGGGCCTGGTCTGGGGCGATGCCAAGGCCGAAAATGTCATGATAGACACGAACGACGATGCCTGGCTGATCGATCTTGGCGGGGGCTACACCGAGGGATGGGTAGACAAGGACAAGGCCGGGACCAAGGAGGGAGATCTGCAGGGGGTGGCCAAAATCATCGAGCATCTCTCCAACGAGGAGTACGAGTCGTACTCGGAGACCGATTCGTTCAAAAGCGACTAGCGCTGCCTAAACCACTTGCTAGTAGTTTTACTAGATAGAATGGCCAAAATAAGATCTACATACATCCTGCAACGGAAGTCATCACAGCGAATGCTATTTTCAATTTCCATATTAAGGCAAGACGAGTGTTATCAGAATCCCTTCGTGTCGCTGCCCTTCTTTGTCCCCCGCATGTTGCGAGACGTGATTAGGGGATGGCAGCACTATATCTCATGCCGCATGACTTTCCCGTCTTGGCTGGTCTTAGAAGACTTTCGCTTGTGCGTAAAGAGCAAACCGACTATTCTATATCCAGTCAGCGATCTTCGCGTGATCTGCCACCAAGGAGCTTCTCAGGGATGAATAAAGGACGAAAGGAGCCGTGGTCTTGCCTCCTGCACGGTATTAAAGATATATATACCAGGCCAAAGTCCTCGTACTCCCCGTTTAACATGCCACTGTTTGCAAGCTGCGGCTGATGGATTGCCCGATTCTTGGTGTCACTGTTTTGGTCCGAATAAGCCGGAGCAGGAGTCAGAATTGAATGTGGATCACGTCAAGATGATTCAAGGTTTTGGCAAACCTGGGTAGGTACTTAAAGCTTTGCTGGCCTCTAGAGAAATCTTTCTAAAATCCCTAACCAGCGTTTCTATCCTATACCTATTGATAATGACGATGGAAAGCAATGCAACCTCTGGGCCCCACGGGGTCTTGATTGATGTCCATGCCCACACCCTCCCACCTGTTTACCTGGCCGCCATCGAAGCAGCAGGCGGTGATCCCTCCGGTTTTCCTTCCCCCAACTGGTCCCCGGAGGCAGCTATCAACTCTCTTGACCTCTCCGGCACTTGCCTTGGCATCCTCTCCGTATCCGCTCCGGGTGTCTCCATTGCCGGCACCGGTCAGACAGCCCGCGATCTTGCCCGTGCTCTCAACACTCAACTTGCCTCTTACGCTACCTCTTCTGAATACTCATCACGCCTGTCCTTCTTTGGCGTACTGCCAGACTGGCAAGACGTGGACGGCACGCTTGAGGAGCTTGACTTCCTCTTTTCTCATCAGAAGCTGTGCAAAGGTGTTATCATCTTCACATCGTACGGCCTATACCTTCCCTCAAACCCTTTGTTCAAGCCAATCTGGGACAAGCTCAACAACTACTACGCGGTGATATTTCTCCACCCGACGACTCTCGATGTTACCCCCCGCTTTGTTGCCAGTAGCCTGCCCCAGTCAGTCATCGACTACCCCATTGCCACCACCCGCGCCGCGGTCGACATCGTCTTCTCCGGCATCATGCGCGACAACCCCGATATTGACGTGATTCTCTCTCACGCCGGCGGCACCCTCCCCTACCTCGCCAACCGCATCGAATGTCTGCTGTTGAACCCCGCGCTGGCCAACCTCACCCACATCTCCCTTGAGGACGTCAAAGCTGGGTTTACAAAGTTCTATCTCGACACCGCACTTAGCACATCTGCCGCTCAGCTCGACAGCCTCCTTGATTTCACCTCTCCCTCTTGCGTCCTGTTCGGCACCGACTTCCCCTACGCCGGAAAGGAGGCCATCTCTGCAGTCCTGAGGCAATACAACGCCTTTGTCGCCAGCAATCCCCGGGGAAGTGCCCTTCATCCAGAGGTTCTGCGGCAAAACAACCTCAACCTTCTAGCGCGCCATGAGCATCGTGACGGTCAGGGGCAAAAAGAAGTGGAGCGACTTGATTAAGGGGAAATAAACAACATCTCTTCGAAGGCCCATGCTTGGTGCATGATCGTCCAAACATTTACACCCTTCCCAACCCCCCAATTTTGCACGCCCCATCATGATTCACGTCTACTACCTTCGACTACCTTCCATCAATACTGTTTCAATCGTCTCAACATCGTCCTGCTCCAACACTAACCGCGCTAGCGCCGTCAGCTTGCTCAGCAACACGGGCCACAAAATACCCTATGGAGTTTCTTAGTTGGGACGGTTTCTGAGGCAGGATGAGGAGTGAGAGCTGTCGGTCGTGGGAGATCCTTTACCGGTATCAGATTTTTAGTGGGCTGGCTGTGACGGTTTCGTGAAAACGGTGGACGGTAATCAGTGTTATTGGGACGCTCAGCAGGGAGTGAAGATAGGTAGAACAGTTTAACTATAGACACAGGACTTTTGAACGTTTCACTGGTGATTCGGACATGTCGTACTTATTTATTACTTTAACCTAATCGCATCATCACCCCCTGACATGCGCTCATTCCTACCTAATCAGCAGCAAATACAACCAGTCACATACCTCATGCTTCAAGTTCCTCAACATTTCTCCAGGTACTCCAGTCCTCTGCCACGAGTTTGGTGGTTGGTGTACCTAGTAATTATTTGCAAAAGATGGTTGCGAGATTCCCTTGAAGAATGCTGTCCATTTCTCCCTTCCCTTGACCGCACGGTCGTTACACCTGGTCTCCGGTTTTCAGGGTGGGCAATGAACTGAGACCAGCTCGTCTCGCGCGGTGAGACGAGCGAACGAGCCGAGACAAGCCGGCTATATATTTCCCCGAGCCAAGCTGAGCTGTCCTACTGGCTTGTCTCACTATCTCAGTAAGCCAGTAACCCTAACCTTAACCCCTGGCCCTTAGGGTTAGGTGTGACGATCCCCTGTCCAGAACCTCTGAAAGGGATACCGGTTGAAGGCGAACTTCTAGATAATGGATCGGTGCAGCTAAACAGTTGTCACAACCTAACATCGGGAACTGTGGAGCGGTACGAGGCCAGTGGCCAATCAGAGAAGAGTCGTAGCGATCATGGCCAATGACACTGGGGAATGCAGTGAGCACGAGGATATGGCCAGTAAGAATGTCGATAGGATCATGGTGATCATGGTGATCATGAGCAGTGAGCAGAATGATCATAATGATCAAGGACTTGGCATGGTCTATATATATGGAGGAACTAGCTGGTCATAGATAGTTCCGCAGTTTGCAATACAAGTCTAATCACGAGCATTGTGATTATATTGAGACAAGTCCATTGTTGTGCACCTTTTGGCTGCACCGATCTATCATCTAGAAGTTACCTTCAACCGTTATCCCTTTCAGAGGTTCTGATCAGGGGTTCGTCACAGTATTGCGAGCAGGCCGCAACTCGCTCCGTTAGGACAGCTTCGCGCCAGAAACTGGCTGACTTGCGGAACTCGCGGCATCATGAAGGTGGCGTTACGGCTCGTCACCACTGGGCCAATCCTTGCAGAGTCGTCTGACTCTATCCCGGGAGGGTGCTGAGGAAATCCAATATGTACGAGTGGCGATATTAGTCTGCTGTGAAAAAAGTGAGTCACAGAGGACGAGTGGCGATGTCAGTCTGCTGTGGAAAAGGTAAGTCACAGAGGACAGGTGCCCTCTTCCCGAAGCAATCACCTACTGAGACACCTGATTCCACGCGTCGCAGAACCGAGCAGAACTAAAATAGTGTGATATAAGACTAACATTAAGTTGCCTTTTGAAGGAACTAATATTAGCCCCGTTGGAGATGCTAGAATTCCGAAAATACCTATAAATTAACCCATCCTCCCAGGCCCTTCTGGTGTCAAGCTAGAAAAAAGAAATAAATAGATGGAAAGAAATTGAAAAATATTATATATTTCGCGAGAAGCCAATAGTAAAAACTCGCCCTGATGAACAGCTAATAACTACTATCCGCCCCTGGACTGCAGAGCAGGTTGGGCGGTATTTAGGTGGTAACTATAATACGTTCCGGCCGTTGCAAATAACCCAGGTCTCGTCTTCCCCCAAGCCATACCCATGCGTCACTAGATTATCCGCCGAAAAGGCGACCGAGTGAACCGGGCTGCCGTGGCCTTCGAGCGTCTGCAGGTACTGCCCCGAGGCGGGATCCTAGATCTTGACGGTACGGTTGTAGGAACCCGATGCAAGCCGCTGGCCATCCGGTGAGAAGGCGACCGAGCGAACTATGTTGCCGTGGCCTTCGAGCGTCTGCAGGCACTGCCCCGAGGCGGGATCCTAGATCTTGACGGTATGGTCGTAGGAACCCGATGCGAGCCGCTGGCCATCCGGTGAGAAGGCGACCGAGTTAACCCCCCTGCTGTGGCCTTCGAGCGTCTGGAGGTATGCATTCTAGTCTGCTTCTACTACTGGTTTTGTACTGATCTAGCTAGGTTCTTTTATCTTAAATCTCTTCTTTACTAGACTGTTAACCGGTGTAAATACGAGGGTTGATGTATACGCCTGAAGAGGGATTTATTCGATTATTTATCTATAGGAGAGAGCGAACCAGTGCGTATCCCGAATAAAGGTTATTAACTATCTTTAATAAGTTCGCCCTTGTATCTCTATTAATATAGCTGTCTCGTCTTAGTAAGCTATACTTACCAGTAGGCCCTTAAGCTTTCTTATAGTAATGACACCCTCCGATATAGCTCGGAGTAGATTAAGAGTTTCGAGCTAGTAAAGATACTTCTGTTTAAGGAACGTCTAGACCGTATCTAGTGTATTACGTTATAGCGTATCTTTATTAGAAATTAAATTGCAGAGGTAGTTAACCCAGAAGACGTACGAATACCGTACTATTATAAAAGGGTCCGGTTCCGGCGTACGGACCTAGTCGATAAGAAATCCCGGGGTAACTAAGCTGTATATATCGCGTCTTAACTTCTGAAATATAAGCTTTAGCAACCGAGCGTATATATCCCGGTAGGTAATTAGTGCGCTATAAAGGAAGATTAAGGTAGATGCGCTTAAGTAGTCCTTAGTTGACTAATAAATGAGGTAGATCTTGTTTTCTCGGATAGTAAGAAACGATCCGTACTTAGCTACGACTTTCCTAATATTCTCTATCGATCTTATAATCTACTCCGGTAATCTAGATAAACTGCTTATTTTGTCCAAGTGGAGTGGGCGGTATATAACTGTGGCCACCGAAAGTATGCGCCGGCAAAATTCCGAGTTCCTTTTATAACTAATTTCATTTAATATACGATTATACATCCTATCTAGGCCCGGCGGTATTTCTTCGATGATTTAAAGAGTATATTAGCTTTTAATATTATCCTTACTAAGCTCTTATATAACGAGAGTAACTTAAAGGAACGTACCGTTTACCTTTTGGTGTATAATATCCCGCACTTAATTCTTTAACGAGGCGTCGTTCTAAAGCGATGCGAGACCTGATAGCTTATCGTCGATATATGCATCGATAGTGTAAGACACTTATATTGTATTCGCTTTTAATTCGAGACTAAGTCTCGTCCGCCTAATATTAGGTTTTAGCTTTTCCTTAATAAAAACTTCGTTCCGACTTAATAAGAGCTACTTGACGTGTCTTAGTGAAATGCGGACGATGAAGTCTAAAAGCTTAGGTGGGTCGGTAACGTATTCGTTAAGGGCATTAATAACTAAGTAAGTGACTTTTAAGTTCGGATCTTCTAACATTTCCTATAAATTCTTCGACAGAGCGACCTACGTAACTGCGTTTTCGGAGAGGGATTTATTTGCGTCGCTATACTCTTGTAGATGTAAAAGGAGACGTGGTTGCTAGCGGGCCAGGAGGTAGATTAAGCCCCGTAATATGGCAGTTGCGTTATTGATGCGCGAATCGGTGGCTTGATAAAAGAAATACGCCAGGTTATAATAGTGCTTGTTAGTGATAATAGCTTCCTTAAGTTCGTTGATGATGCTATATAGTAATATGGTCTTGCCTTTACCCGGATCTCCCTTGATTTAGAATAGTCGGCTCTTCGGCAGATTGCGCTATTGGTTGAAGTCTATGTTGTCGAGGATCCAGTGGTAAGCGTTGGTTACTAGGCCGCCCTTTACCTCTTCGATATGTATTTTATTAAAGCGCGGGTCAGTAGAGTGTAGGTCGGTAAGACAGACTTTATCCTTTTTAGCCTCCTTTCGTAACTGCTTAAGAGCTTTCTCTTTACTTTTACCGTAGAGAAGCGGTAGCTGGACGTTGAAAATGCCGAAGAATGAATATACGATATCTTCTTTACGTATTATATTGCGTTATTTAATCTATATTATCCGGTTATGGACATTGAAATCAGATAAAAGACTACTTCGGAGGGCTTCGAGAGGAATTCCCGTTACGTTGTGGATTATTTGCTCTAGAGAGTTCCTGTCCCTAATACGCGCTTTCTTCCTTGAAAAAAACTCGACTGATGTCGGAGTAATAAGTTCTTGGAGGGTCTATCCTCGAGTAAACCATTTGCATTTCTGAAAAGCCTATTTCCAACTAGGATTGCCGTCGGCGTCTTGCTTATATGTTGAGACGTCTGTGAGATAGATATAGCACTTAGCCGTATTGCGATACTACTTAAATATAGAGTTGATCGCTTCCTGAAGCTTAGTGCTATTAGACTTATCGATATAGTATGTATCTACCTAGAAGAATTTCAGCCCGTTACGCCCGGCTTGATCTGCGCAAAACCGGATCTTGTTGTAGCCGAGTTTGCTTACGGCTCTGCCGTCCTTTAAATCTTCGTAGCTGACTTCCTCCTTATCGGGCCCCTATGTGTGTGAAAGAATCGCATATGGCGGAATCTTGTCGCTGGGCAGGTCCTTCGTTAGGCGGATCCCACCGATATAGTCGCGTTCCAGGAGCCGTATTGTACTAGACCGCTACGCCTAGCTCTATAGGCAACTATTCCTATCAATAATCGACTACGGGAAAAGGCGAGTGGGTGCGTGAGTCGACGGCTATGTTCGCGGGATCTTCAGGTATAATAAATTAGTCCGAAACTGAGCTAGATAGCTCCTAGATATAGACAAGGATTACCTATTATAAGCAATTGTCGAGGCGAGTAACGCGAGTCCCTGTGGGCTTGATGAGATGCTGAACCTTAAAGGTGGTTTCGCTGCCCAGATTATTAACCCCGTACGTTGGGTATTTGATGGTTGGTGCCTTAATGGCTGGCGCTAGTGGCGTATGTTCGAAATATCGTTATTGGCGGTGGTATAAACGTGCACGGACATCCAAGCGTCATCCAGTCGTTCAGCTGAATAATCAGCAAAACGCATTCCTTGCGATGGCATATATATGATTATGATTTCGGCTTTAAAGATTGGAGTGGTAAATGTCCCGATATGCAAAGAGTTATGCTTTATGATTATTCCGCCTGAGAGCCTGAAGATACGAGCTCGATGTACCGAAGTACCTATATTTTTTACCGCCTGTTTTATTTTCGATTTTTATTTTCTGTCGGCGCTTATATGCTTCAGGTTCATTGGAAGACTGAGGGGTGTGAGTGTAGAAGATAGGGAAAGAAATCTTCCTTAGTTTTTGGCAGTATGTCTTCCGAAATCTGCATCGGATTTCCCTGGAAATGACAGTCTGGATGTTCAGAACTGCAAGTACAAGTCGATCTTCTTCTGTAATTCTTGGTATGGCAACAGGTATATGATAGCCTACCTAATCGATATCCTCATCAGTGCAGCTTGTACCACCTCAAGCCGCCAACATCCTGTCGTCTCCCAGGCTGAACAAAGACCTTCCTGCCTATTCCGCCCCCTCATCTACCACGTGTCACTACTTCGCGAGGTGAGCGGCACCGGGATACGGTGGTAACCCAATCCCCTCGAAGCGGCCTGGTTGCGCATTTACAACACGACTGCCGCTACTAGTCTGCCCTTCAATGTCACCACCTGGCGTCTGCTGACGTACAGAGTTGACTGATCGTCCGCCCCGCCCTCGCCAGTGAAACCCACAGCAAGTCTCTGTGTTTTCGAAATACAACCTTAAACACTTCCAAACCAACATTCCGAACCAAAACAGAGGCCAGGCGCAGACAGCCAGGAAGAAAAGAAATATCAGCAAAAGTTTTCCGCACCCATCGTTCCATAGGCGGTGACGTCTTCGGCTGTCCCAGAAGTGGTCGCGGAGGAAAGCAGTAGTACAGCCAATCATTATTAAATAAATGGGACCTCCCAACGCAAGCCCAATTGCAAGCGCAGCCTCCCTGTCTCCCGTCATTTCACAACTGCCTTCATCCAAGAGGTTAGGAAGGTACGGAGCTTGGAGAGAAGGACGGGACCTACGAATTTGTATTTCTGTCTGCGTGCTTGTGTGCGCGCGAAGAGGTGGTGAATGTGAGATAAGGTGTGGTGGAAGTACTATCGCGGTGTACGTAAACTGACTGAAGTCTTTTCTGAGGTGAGGAAGAGAAGTTTAGAGGCCAGATGTGTGTGAATTATGAGACGCGATAGACAGGTGCAGGAGAGAGAACAGTAAATGGTCAGACTCTGTGGAGTTTTTAGCTGCAGCCCGAATATAAATTCCAATTCCCTATCCTTTAAGTCGAGCTTATCTTCGAGGTATTTCCCGCGGTGATAGTTCGAGCAGGTTTGCGCCCATTGCTATCATTGCTATAGGAAACGAAGACGCCACAAGTATGAGCCATCGTCCATCCCACATCACCGCACACTACCGATACTCTTCTTTGAAGTCCGTAACAGTCCATACCCCCCAGTCTTTCTAAGCCTGGTAAACAGGAGCAGGATATTGAGGATACGGCGGAAGCTCAGTACCTGCGTTGCGATCTGGCACCGGCGCTGGCCTTCCTCCCCTGCGGTCCGGTACCGGCTTTGGCTCCCTCCTCATCAGGTTTTTCCAGTTGATAAAACAGCAACTCTCCGCGTCTTGGAATAGATATACTACAATCAATGCAAGAGCGGCCAGCACCAAGAACACAGGCCAGAGGCAACCAATCAGGAAGGAGCCAATGGTTATTGAGATTCTTCCGCAAACGTCCCTGCGGATCCTCGTATTCATGGATCTCATGTAAGCCCGTTCGAACACCAAACAGACGGTCACAATCGCGAAGAGCCCGTAGACGACACATCCAAAGATGAAGCCTACCATTCTGCCGCCCCGGTTGTATGGGTTCTCCTCCCCAAAAATGCTGTAACATTTTAGTCAGACTGACAATTGGATGATGGCTAATCATTCGTAGAACTTACTCCCTGGTTGGTGCGACCATTTTGTTGGCTTGTGATCGAACTAGACGGGAAGGGCAAGTTGTATTCAACAAGATGACTTCTTTGCTGAAGCTCGAGGTTGGCGAGGTGCTAGGAATGCTACGACCAAAGCCTTCAGGTTGAGAGGTAGATACCTAGTCTTGAGCACCGACGTGAGATGGGCGATGTGAAAGATGAAAAAGCTGGGCCTGGGCTCTGGGCGGTCATGGTGAAGAAAGCTATGGGTCGAGGCGCAGTTTAAGTTCGATTTTACCAGTTTTGTGATCTATGTGGCTTGATTCTCTCGCACAGAGCTCCATTCACCAGCAAATTCGAGCAATTTATAGGGCTTCTGGAGCCTAAAAGAGTGGTCATGCACAACAAACTGATATTAACAACGATGTAATATCAGAATACCCAGATATCGGAGCCCATAGCTGCCTTCCCTTAACTTTCATATTTTCCAGCATACCTATTTCAGATTCCCTCCAACTAGACCGATCCGGGGTACGGCGGAAGTTCCATGTCCTCATGACTGCCCGGCTGTTTATCAATTTTCCCGCCCCGTTCCAGGTGGTCCTGTTGTTCATCTCTCCGCCTGTTGGTTTCCGACTTCCGCCATATCTTTCCCAACTTGCTCCAGTCTACACCGCAACATCTGTTTGCTCCGCCAAAGAACCATTTGGCAAACAGTCCGAGAAGTAAAAGCGGCCACAAAATGGCGAGAACACACCAGCCAACCAGGTAGAGAGTTCTGACGCACATATCGTCGATCGAGTTCCACCTTGGTTTAATTCGAGCAGTCACCGCCATGCCGAGCGCCAGCAGGCAGCAGAAAATGTAGATAGGAACTACGACTTCAATGGCGTTAATGTCTCCGGGATCCATGTCCCTCTCATCACTGGGTGATGTTAGCTGCGAGGTCTGGGTCACGCAGGCCAGAACAGGGGAATCGAACTTACCCACGGGGGTATAAGATCATTCTGGCTAATGAGAGACTTTGCGAGGTGTTGGTTGTGCGGTGTGGATATCTGATGGTTGGTATTCAGAGAGCGAAAACACAGGATTCATGTTCATGTGGTGAGAGAGAATAAACCTGTAATAAAACCGACCCAGGATCGAGGTGATCGCTGCGGCGTAGATAAAGTTTTCCGCCACTCAGATAACCCCCTCACTCGGCTTCAAGTTGCAAAAAAAACAACGAGAAGAAAATGCATCTGTCACAAGCTTTCGCTGCCCGGCGCCGCCTCGCTCGACTCTACTTCCGTGGCTCTCCAACATCGCTTAGTCCGGGATAAGGTGGTGGCGGATCATCAATGTGACCAGGCTGTTCATCGATGACAGCAGTCCTGTCAGCCTGTGCCTCGATATCCGCTTGTGCCGGTTCTGGGGCTTGATTCTCCGATAAACCCCCGTTGTTGTCACCGCGACAGGTGGCGTTACCCTCACAAAACAAGCGATGGGCAACCGCGGCGACAAGTGTCAATGGCCAAAACAGCCCGATCAGCATGCAGGAACAAAAGACTAGAAATTTCATACAGCCCTCCGTCTTTGTGTTTTTGAACTCTTTTTCCCACAGGGTCCAGCCCACCCCTAACCCCGAAAAGCAGAAGAAAGCGAGTACGAAGAAGATTCCGTTCGAATCAGTCTGCGTCTGCCCCGTGTCACTATCACGTCACAAGTTAGCAAATGATGTGGGTGGACCAGGTAAAGAAATTAGGGGGTACTTGCGGTTCCGAGCTATTTAAGTCAGTCATCTTCGGAATATGAAGCACAAGGCACGGCCAGGTGGGTGTTGTGAGTATGGACTGTGCTGCGGTGTTGTTTGGGATTTTGTGAGAAGACAACAGATGAAAGGTGACAGGAAAATGCCACCAAATCAGCCCAGAAAAACGGCAGAGAAAGTTTAAATCCTTGCGGGGTTCAGGGTGTGAATTAAAGTTTTCTGAACACTAGAACATCGCCTTTCTCCTGGCTCGACTCTTGCTTAGCATCCGCCGTGAAAATGACTTAAAATTTGCTTCAATATCCTTCCCATATCCAGTTAAAGCCATCATGGTCACTTCCACTCTGCTCCTGTCCAATATGAAGTGTACATATTGGATACCTTACGCCAGTAGCCTAGTACCCTCATGACGACCAGGCTGCCCGATCACAACCTTGTTGCTGCCATCCTATCTCTCCACATCAACACTCGATGAACGCACTGGCCTTGGAGATCGCTTGCCCAAATTCCTCCAGTTGATACCGCAGCAAGTCTCGCCACCTCCGCAAAAGACATGGCTTAGGAACCAAAGGGCCATCACCAAAGGCCATATCTGGCCAAGAATGACACAAACAGAGAAACTTAAGAATCTCATGCACCCATCCTGCTTGACTTTTGGATGATGAGCTTGGTAGTGTCTCCAGAACTCCCAACCAACAAGCAGGCCAAAAGGTCACCAGAAACCGATTCCCATCCCAACCCCGATTCTCAGAACCCGGGCTTCCCTCGGACTACCAGCGAGGGTAAGTCAGATTTGAGTATAAATTCGGCAAGGTTGTGACTTTCTTACCTCATACCGTCACCCAACATTTCTATGATACGACGCTTAGCTCGCGGTTGAGGCCTTGACTGAAAGGGGGCTTTCTCAAGGCAGTTGGCGACTTTGCCTATGTCGTCGGGGCGAGTGCAAAGTTTGGGAGACGATGGTGTCAATAAACGAGCATTTGACAATAGTCTGCAAAGTGCTGGTTCACTCATACCTAGTTACCTAAAAACAAACGCCTTCTGTTCCCCCCGCTATCTGGTGGCTTAAACTATGCGCAGATATTGACGTAGGTAGGTAAGGTAGTTAAGCGCAACATTGAGCATGATCTTATCTCAACTCCACCGATGGAAACGGCAGTACCGTCCCAGGCCACGAAATGTCAGCCAATAATCCATATCGTGATGTATCAATCTTCAAAAATCACTGTTTACGTGGTAGGTAACGGTATAATACAGCCTCAATCATATACCCAATCCCCAAAACTCCATATTATGTCATAGTTGCAATCCAAAGCCTCATCCATCATTTGCATTTGGAGTGAATCCTCAAAGTGAAACGGGAAAAATACAGGGCATGCTGCCGAGTTAAATAAAAGAAAAAGAAAAAAAGAATTATCGAAGCCCTGGCTTGAACACCAGCGACACCTCCCGTCTACTTAAAATTCTCAAGAAGCATCTGAGCCAGCCTTCGCACCACTTGTAGTTTTCGACAAGAGCAACTGCAGCAGCTCACATTAAATCCATCGTTCTCAAATCTTCTCCACCTCTCCACCCCTCCAACCACCCCATCCCCCATCCTCACTTCAATACCCCCGACTCCTACTCCTCCGTCCCCCCCTCACCTCCTCCCTCCCATAAACCGCATACCCCCCTCCTCCATCCACCCCCCGTCCCCGACTCCGACTCCTACTCTCCCTTCTAACATAAACCGGCTCAACCCCCCTCACCTCCGTCATCCCCACCGTCCTCTCCCTCGAAACCGTCCTCGTCCTCGCATGTCGTCCCGAATGTCTACTCCTGCTCCTCGAGGCATGTCTGGGTGGATACTCATCCCTCACGCTCCCGTACCACGGTTTCTCAGGTTTATTTGGCGGCGCGCCGAGGTTGGTGCAGGATCTGATGATCCAGATGAGGAGTAATAACCCGGCGATGGAGCCGATTACGATGCCGGCTATGGCGCCTCCGGTGAGGGTGCTTGCGTCGTCGGGGTCGCGGTCATCGGGGGGGTTGGTGTTGGTGCCGGTTATGACTGTTACGGTTGGGGGGTTGTTGTTGTCTTGGCGGGGGGTGAGGAGGTTGGTGGTGAGGGTTGGGAGGAGAGTGTTGAGTTGGTATGATATTGGTGCCATTTTTGGCGGTTGTGATCAATGGAGATGGGGATAAGGTGGTTTCACCTGGTGATGGGAATAGATAAATTGTGGAAAGGGAGGAGGGATGAACACCGCTGATCATGGGGACTGGGGGCGAAGTTGTTCTCTACGGGCATGGTTGGGGCTGGTAATCAGGATTTATATGATTTTCGAGGTGATGATGTAATTGTACATGAAGTGTGATGAGGCTGTATAGATTGGGAATGGCTTCGTCGTGTTGGAGGGGTAATTATTGGTGAGCGGGGTGGCTTGGTGGTCGATCGAACATTTGGGAGCATTACTAAGGTAGGTAGGTAGGTGTGCAATCACTGCTGGATTTAAGTACCTATAATTCTCTAAAAACGTTTACAAACCTAAATAAACGTTGACTTGATATGCCGCCGATGAAGAACCTTTCTCAATCAGCACTGTTGTTGCATTCTTGGGTGAGATGTTAATAACAAGCTTGTTAAGGATACAGCTGTTTAGTCCCCTAGATTCTTAACAGGGCCGTTAGCAGCGGCAAGTGCCGGACGTAGATGCACAATGATGTCATAATCATCCCGATGTTCCGATGTCTCACACATCGTCTGGCCCATCAGCTGCAATGCCAATTCGATCAACTATCAACCGTCCAGTGGGTGGATATCATGCTCTGAAGCCGTAGGGGTCATTTTCACAGTCTTGTGTTAGATACTTTGTCCGATGGAAGTTGACTAAAGTAAGTACCTAAATGTTTTGATGATGTTTACCTGAAGCTCTCGACCTCCCGCTTCTCTCCGCACCCCAACCTGCCAGCCCTTCATAACAAAAGTGAGCGCCAGACCCATTCATTTATTTCCTCAAGGTCCGCGGGCTGTCATCTTTGGTAGCAATATGAAGTCAAACTCATCTTCACCGCGCCTTTCAATCATCTTCCCAAGTCCTCAACTGCCATCAACTCTCACGCAAACTTGATGAGCCCCCGTTATTCCCCACTGCATCTTCTGGCTAGAGTGTCTGCAAGTCGTCCTCGTCCTCTGTCTCCCACAGGTCAGCAGAAACCCTGACTCCCCTACCAAGGCGATTATTTTTCCTGTCGCGTGCGTCGCGTTTTTGACCTATCTTGTCAGGCCGAGATCTCCTAGAATCCTGATTCTCCGGGTCAAGCTTGAACTGTTCCCGGAGATCTCCGTAGGTCTGGGCTAGACGAGCCATGCGCGGCTGCCGCACAGCCGCGAGCATTGAGATGGTCTTCCACAACTCTAGTGTTTTGCGTGTTTTGATTGCCAGTGCCAGCCGTAAGATGGCGGAAAAAACCTCAAATGTCAAGTCATCAACCGTCTGTCGGGCATGGTCAGATGAAGTGTTTCTGCCTCGTTCCTGTAGGGCATCGTGAGCAGTGTCGCAGAGGATGCCATAATGTATGACGTCTCTGAGCACTGACAGGAGGTCGTCAACGACAAGATAAAGGGGTGGGATATCTTCGTTCTCCGGCTCCGCAGACCGCAGTGAAAGCGGCCGAATGACGCGCTCCTGGCGCTCCGCAGATCGCAGTGAATGCGGCCGCCCGACGCGCTCCTGAATGCTCTGGACAATGCTCATATTCGACGGACGGTCCGGAGAGGGTAGCATTGGGTGTAGATGGGATTCGGCCGACTTATCCTGGAGTTGCCGCCGCTGTCTGGAAAGCTCCATAGTGACCAAGTCGTCTAGGTCCATGCCTCGAACTCTGTTACGGTCAGGTACGACATACCTGCCAAGTTCCCGTTCAAAGAGATGTCCAGTGTCTTCGCGCCATTCTGACACATCTCGTCGGGAAAGTCTGCTGAAAACTGCTTGCCTTTGGAATGGAAGAATGCCTTCGGCGTCAGTGTTCCCTCCATGACGCAACAACAGTCCGGCCCGTTCTAATGACTTGTCCAGACTAATGATGCTGCAGAGAACTAGAGGGATCAGGTTCTGGTTTCGCGGACAAGAGTCCAAAAGTCAGCAACCTAGCATAGTTGGGGTCGTTGGCTCACCCACCTCGAGCACGTATTTGACAGCAGTCCGGAAAAGCGCCTTGTGACGAAAGTCCCAGCGGGCTAGACTGACCTCTCGCCGCTCAAGACGAGAGAGGACGTTGTTAAGCTCGCCTAGCCGTTCTTCCAGTGGAGTTTTGTATGGGAACCTGTCGGCCAGAAAGGTGTGGAGCGAGGCAAGTGAGCTAGCGTCGTCAGAGAGATCTAGACTAAGTCGAACTCTGATAAGCAGCTTCTGCTGTTCTGAAAAGTGAGTTTCCGGATCTCTGAACTCCGCCATCGTTGACGTCGGTAAGATATCGTCCTCGTACCGTTGGTCAAGTCTGTCACCGAACTTTTGGATGCCCCTGTAGGCTGCTTGCCAACCAACCAACGCTGAATCATGCACTGGGTATCCCATTGCCTCAACCAACTGCTCAGAATTCGAGTGCAGCGCCCAGGCCGCCTGCAAAGCATTCCCAAAAAGACTCTTGGCAACGACTTCAGTCACGTTGGCCTCGTATTGGCTGACTAAGAGTCGAACCATATCTTCATTGCCCTTTGCGGCCGCCAGCTGCAAAGCTGTACCATAGATACCGCCAGACAGGTTGATTGAAGCCTCATTGCCGCCTGCTAGTTTCAAGAGCTGTTTGACAACGTCAATGTGCCCGAAAGCTGCCGCGTGAAGTGCGCTCCCGAACTTTCCGTCTTCAGGTGAGTTTGCCTTGGCGCCTTTCTGCAGCAGAGTTGTAACAGTTTGCATATGGCCGCGAGCCGAGGCTATATATAACGGACTTCCGTGAGGCCCCTCCCCGTAAAGAAGGAGTTTATCCCCGTTCGCGCTGATGTTTATCATGGCGCTCGCTATGTCCCAGTTCTCACGGAATAGAGCCAACTCCAGTGCAGTCCCTTCTCTCCCTGACGTGTGTAGGGGGCACTTGTCCTTTATCAGGCGGATTGCAATATCATGTACGCCGAACTTCACAGCGTAGTAAACCGGCCCTGCTTTCTGATCATCTTGGACACTGCTGCCTCTCTGCATGTCAAAGCCTGAATGCACGGGCTCATCAGGGTCTAGTATGTCTCCCCGAGTCCACGACCTAAAGCCTTGGCTGTTGGGCTGGAAGATGTCGGCGACGGCATTCTGGAGGTTTTTGTGCTCGTCCGTTCCAGTCTGCTTCAGCAAAAGATAGTGTTTGAACCAATGGTTGGCTGCGTATTCCATCAGCGGTGTCCTCTTTGTTCCGGGGCCGAATGAGTTAATGGTGTTGAGACACTGGTTCAGGATCGTCAGGTGGGCTTCCTCGTCGGAAAAGCCAAATTTCGACTCCACCTCCTCTTTTCCGGCTTTGTTGACGAGACCTTCCAAGTACTCTTTTGCCGAGAAATGACCGAACTCGATTGTTGTGCGCTCTGCTGTATTAGTTCTCACCAGTGTCTTTGTGCAGATGGTTGACACCATGCTCGAATCTTCGAGTTCGACAGCGTCAGCAATTTCCTCTACAGTGAGAAGCACGCCCCCACGTTGATGCCTGAGAAGCCACATGAGTATCAACCTCATGTAAGGCACGTGATCTCCGTCGAGGCTTTTCAAGACATTTTCGTATCTGGTCGCCATGGTTGATGGTATTTTGCTGAGCTGTTGCTTGACAAGGTCATCTTGGACCCCTAGTTTGAAGAGGTCCGGGCCATTCAGGATTGAAGTCACCCAAAGGAAAATTCTGTCGGCAAAATCAGCTTCTCTCGCAAAAGAAAACCGTGGTCATTCAGTTCATACCTGTCTTGCCCCTCATTCAGTCTTTTCCTAATAGCTGACTTGGTCGAATGATTGAGCCTGGAGAAATTCGGGTTTTCTTCCATCGTGGTGTTGATAAACTTTTCAAGATCCTCCTGTAATCCTTCTCCGACATCCTTTTCACAGAGGGCCTGGGCAATGCCAGGATTGCCGGTAAGGTGTTTCTTGATGCCTTCCTCCGGTTTGCTGATGAGAAGCAGGTGGAGGTTGGGGTAGGCCTCTTGGGCGAGTTTCGAAATGAGGTCAAGGATCTCCTTGCGCTTGGCAGAGTCGTTCGATTGTTCAGGGAATTCGTCGAGGCCGTCAAGAACCATAAAGATGTCCGAATCCAGCTGGCCAATCAAGGAAACCAGTTTATCAATCAAGGTAGAGTTGTCTGGGGGAGGACAACACGCACTTGCACTGCTCAACCAACTGCGTATCTCCCCTGGGAACCCACACCTTCCCAGTTGTCGTAAGAAAGATTTCAGAGGAACTTCAATATCCTTAGTGTCCTTCTTGTCGAACTGAAAATACCAGTGCACGAGTAGCTTGTTGCTGTCGAGCGGATTGCAGAGATCGGACAAGTCCTTGATGATGGTGGAACAAAGCGATGATTTGCCACACCCAGATGGTCCATGGAGCCACAGTATTCCCTGTGGGTCAGCCTTCCAGTTGGTATATCCCTCCCAGTCGAGAAGCCACTTCCCAGCCTGGTACTTCTTCATTTCCGACCTCTCGATTTCCTTACGTAGCTTTTTGTGTTTAGCGAGGCTTTGGTCCTCATCTGTCTTGGCGAGCCAATCGAGAATACGGCCGTCAGCAAGCTCTTTGTCATTTGCCCAAACATGTTAGCGCCTTGCTCGTCGGTTTGTATCGAGACCAGGGAGTTAGGTAGGTAGGGTACTTACTCCACAGTTCACGTCTCAACTTTTCTTGCTCTTTGGCCGAAGTCCCAATCTCTTCCAGGATCTTATTGGCTTGGTCTTCGACACTATGGTAGATCCTGGCGATCCCCGAGTGCACTTCACTCACACCTTTTTCAATGTCATCGAGGCCTTTCTGGAGTGTGTCGAGTCCGTCGGCGACACGTTTGCGGTGCCAGGCATTGTCTAGGTAGTGTCGTTAGATTGAGATGTATCCGATAACCAGTATAGCACGGACACTTACATTCTCGATCAACGGATTCTTGCCATTTACTCAAAGTCGCTTCACCTTCGACAATATTCTGCTTAAGCTCCGTCAACTCCTGCCCGGTCAAAGCCTGAAAGCTTTTGATGAGGCGATCTTGCCCGAGTGGATTTAAGTTAGCAGCTAAGTCAAAGACTTTTCCATTCCAGTAAACACAGTGGAGGTTTTGTTTGTCTTACTGATTGCGGATGCGTCTTGTGCCTTCTTGACCGCTGCCGAGTATTCGAGTATGGCAATGTATACCGCGACCATTGCATTCTCGAGTCTCTCTGTCTCGCCTTCCGGAAAGTCGAACGACAGGTCCCGGTAGTATGTTTGCGTTCTAGCGCATCTGGCCAGGAGATCTGCCAGAAACTCGGCGGAATCAAATGATAACTCCATCCGGACCTTATCATTCTGCACTAGCTGGTCAAGTCCACAACCATTAACTCCACAAATGCGCCGCAGTTGAAGCTACACTCTGTACATACCGTCAGTCCGAACGACAAAACTGACCAGGCCAGGGCGCCATAGCCAGAGACGTCAAACTTGATGCCGGCATCAATGAGCTCCTTGACGCTGAGCATCGATATCAAAATTCTTCTTGCTGTACCGACAGCTGTACCCTTGGCGTCTGAGCCCCATCGTCGCTGGTATTCTGTCAGTCGGTCGCGGGCATAGTCGATCACGTTATTGATAGACGTCGACACATCGGGCGACGTATCATTGCAAGTGGATGATTGTCTTGCTGGAGTGGATGACTCGGTTGTTGAAATGGTCGATGAGGGGTTCTTCCAGGGCCGCTGGAGAAGTTCCACGGTCTTTACATCCAAATTTTCCCTTGCCAGCCTCCAAAGGTCTCGAGGAGGAGTGTCCACGATCGCGGCATTTTTCATGTAATCGTATATCGACGTCGGGTTATGCTCGGGGTTGGTATTGTCCTCAACCACCTCCGGGGACGCATTCTTCTTCGGGCTTTCATCACCCTCAACACACCCGGACTCAGGGTCTAGATTCTGATTAGCGAATTCATCCCCCTCCCCCTTCTTCATGGATAGTTCATCTTGCTCAATGCCTTCGGATGATGTGGTGTGCGGGCGGCCAGCGGCACTTGGGTCGAGCCCAGCATCTACTGATTCGTTGGTCTGGCTGTTGGGATTTGCGTTGGCCAGTATCTCAGCACTTTTGATGGCAGTTGGTTCCGATCCGTCAATACTCTGAGTCGCATGGCTTGATGTCACTGGCGGGGTGCCTTCTGCTTCCATTTTGAGAGAAGGAACGGGCTCATTTTGACCGGGCGATCTGTCGGGGCTCTCCTTCTCCCGTTGGTGGAAGACCGCAGAGCCTCCCTTGCTGGTTGCTGGAAGGAGAAGGGTCGGGCTTCCTGCCAAGGATTTTCTGGAAGAAACGACTGGCTCGAAGCATCTTTTCGCCCATGATCATGGTTAACCCGAAGGCCGAAGTGTCAGATTGTTTTTGTCAAGTATGTTCTTTCCGGTCGAGGGAAATGTTTTGCCGTTTTCGGACTCGCTTATGGGGTGTCGCAATAACAAGTGGCACCCCACCCTCTTTGCTGTTGTTGTTATTTTCAGCATCATCTGAAAATAACTGTCACTGTGACGTTGAAATTAGCTTATCGTTTTCAGTAGCAGCAAACTCTGTATAAGTTAAGATATATCTAGCGTTATAGACTAATGGGTCGAAAGAGTCTGGTGGAAACGGTGACGAATTTCGAAAATAAAATCAAATAGGGGTCTCAGGGATGGATACTTAAAGTGGTGGCTCTCCGACAAACTCTTCGAATAAACTATACAGCTCTCTATCTGTGTGACGAACCCCTGTACAGAACCTCTGAAAGGGATACTCGGTTGAAGGCAACTTCTGACAATTGGTTCGGTGCAGCTAAACAGTGCACAACAAGATGTCTCAATGTAAACACAAGATACCGTGAATACAAGCTGTGATTGCATACTGCGGAACTATCTACAAGCTATCTAGTTCCTCCGTATATATAGACCTGTTATCCTCATGGACCGTTGGACCGTTCATAGTACGTCGGTCCATCGGTCCTCTTGTAAGTGGTCGTCCTGGACCGTTGGACCGACCTCCGCGCATCGGTCCATCGGTCCCCTTCTGATTGGCTATCTACAAGGTCCCCTAGCACCGTAGTGTTCTCCTCCCATTGGTCCACCTGCCGACTCTGCGCCCACCCGTGTTCAAGGTCGTAACAACGACGCGATACTCCAGTCAATTCGCGAAAGCTTACGGATTTAGAAGAGAAACGATTGTTCAATATATAATTAAGCTATATATACGCGCATTTCACTTCGGCTTTATTTTGTAGAAGATATGGCCAACCGATTACTACGCAAACGCGACGCGCCTCCTGTTAGCGTACGATGGGCTCACAACTTCGTCAAGCGTCAGCCAAAACTTCAGACGCGTTTTACACGCAAATATGACTACTAGAAGGCTAAATGCGAAGATCTAAAGGTTATTTGCGAGTGGTTTACCCTTATATATAATATTAAAGTCAAGGCTAGGCACGGCACTACCTTGGCTCTCCCAAACACCACACAACCCTCGCGAGGCTACCTCACAGTCAACGCTTATTAAAACTCGAATTTCCAACCATCAGGGCAGCTCTCCAACCTCAATGCTAGCCGCTGTAGACCAATTTACTAAGGGAGCAATGGGTATAATGCACGAGGTGGCTCTTCTCCGTGCAGAGGTCTCTTCGCTACGCAAGGCTAATAAGGAGCTTAGTAAGAGACGGAGAGCCAAAAAAACACGTGTGCGGCTTGGAGGGTCACTTACTATACAAGAGGCACAGGATCTACTGGATCAGAGGGCTGTGGGTGAGCAGGTAGCCTAGGAAACACGACAAAATGGTGGTGGTGCAGGGGGGTCTCGTACGAAGATTCGGTGCTGTGGTGTGTGCGGCAAGCCTGGCCATAATGCACGCACCTGCAAGGAGGCTGCAGAATCATCTGATTCATCTGTTTCTGATTCAGTTATTGTAGTTTCCTAGTGTTGTGGTTGTGTAATTGAGAATATTTGTAGTTGGGGTAGGTGGAAGTGTTTCACTCGCTTGTCTGTTTCACTCGCTTATCACGCACGTTATGCGTAGCCAGGAGGTTACTCACGGCATACGTGGTCATCATTGGCCCGTGGTTCTCTTTCCCCTCCCTTTCTCTTTTCTCGTTCTCCTTCTTGAGTGCCTCCTCTTCTCTCCGGGCTAGCAGGTCCCGGAAAGACTGTCGCATCTCCAAGAGAAGCAGCATCTTGAGCTCGTCGGTCATCATGGCTCGTAGTCTCACCATCTCTTCTTCTAGCCTCTCAACCTTCCTCTCCTCTTCAATCACATCCCAGAACCTCTCCTGGATCTCTGCATAGCCACCCTCCGTAGCGACAGTTGATAACTTCACCGATGTCGTCGAACAAAGCAAGAACGACGCGAGTCGTGACAAGATCAAGGCGAAGTTGGAGGAAAAACATCAAGGAAAAGGTTACCCTTCCCAAACCCTTCAGGAGCTCCTCTACCTCGCTGCACGCGCCCTGACGATGGTGCAAACCAACGTGAACGAAACTAAGGGCTCGGCATAGGCAACCAGAACCCTCCAACGATTCTCTCCAAAACATTGTCTGAAGAGCAGACTTTGGAATGCGAGGCCATTAAACTCCCAAACAGCTTTGACGCTTGGGCTGTCGAGAACCTCGGGGGTATCATGGTTGGGTTCACCGACAACCTAGCCGACCACCTCCGTCTCGTGCGGAACGGCGGGGCCGTCCTTATCTTCCACCATGTGTCCTTGCTTCAGTTCTTGGATGGACAGGCTAGCGGGTAAGATCCATTCCCTCCCAACTGACATGGAATGCTCCCAGAATCCGTGTCTGCAAACTCGAGTCTAGTCTAACGGTCTAACAGCGGGACCAGCCTTCTCCCACCCCCGCTCATCAAGGAAGCCTTACAGACGCTCTCCCTCCTCTTCCCCAAAACCGAATTCGGCTCCTTCCTCGGTATGAGCTCCGGCAAGGCCAAATGGCCCAAAGCCGCCATCCGCACATGGGAAGGCTCGCCATCCTCTGGCGGCGCAAAAGTCGACCCCAATATATTTCGCTGCGCGCCCCTGCCCATGTACGGCCGCCGGATAGAAAGCTACCGATACTGGCGCGACCGGCTGGTTCTTCTCAAGCAGCGGTGCGACGAGAGGACTATCTCGGGTAAGCCGAGCGTGACGGGACGAGGTTTCACGGCGGCTGCAGCACTGAACCTGGGTACTGCCCATTGAGGTGTCTACATGTACCAGAGAGTGGGAGAGTGGGAAGTATAAAAGAAAGTTATCCCGCATTGACTTAGCCCTATTGGCAACTGGAATGTCGATTCATGCAGTGCCTATTTCTCCCCTCCCTCAGTCGACCCTAGACCGGTCTTGAACATGACATATTTACATAGACGAAAGAGGTCAACCTTGTCAAGCTTCTTCTTCCAGTTGTTTTCAATCTCTCCGTCCTCAACACTCTTGGGATCGAATATAATCGGGTCGTCCCTTGGAATCATGCCGAACCACCGCTTCACCCTCGTGACGGCGTCAGTGTACCCATCCACGCTCCCACGGACAGTAAAGGTGCAGAGGAACTGCTCTTCGTCCTCATCGCGACGCTCAAGCAAGACAGCCGTGTGAAACGAAGTCGGTAGGCCGCTTCGGGTGGCGCGATTCTCAATGAGATTCCACTCCACGACATTGCACCTATCCGGATCGCCCACCTCGTCAGCGGTCCGCTTGTTGTAGTCGTTTTGCTCCGAGCCGTTGATGATGATGCAGTCTTTCGCTTCCGCCGTTTGCGATAGCTCATACGTGACTTTGCCTGTGCCCTTGGCATGCTCGACTCCAACCTCGATGCCGCCCTCGACGGAGCGCGTGCGGGACGTGGTAACGGGCACGGGAAGCATGGAGTACGTCCCATTCGGCTCGAGATTAACGACATGCGGGTCGTAGTAAGCGTCAAGGGCACCATTGACACGCCGGCGCTTGGTTTGGAACATGGCGCGGAGCTTGACCCACTTGAACTGCCGTTCGGTGTTGCGCTGCTGGATTGTCCAGTGGAATACGATGAGGGAATGAGGTACCCCGGTGGAGGATGTGCCGTGGACAGTCTCTTTTCGGATGCCGTAGATGACGACTGGGAGCCGTTGGTCGAAGCCGGTGAACTTGCGGTGTTGGGGTTTTCCGAGGTTTCGCTGGCGGGGGACGTACTCTGCATCGTTATCGTCGAGAATTTCCTCCATGGTCATGCCGAATTCTACATCCTCAGGGACCAGTTCAAGATCGGGGGCGTCAGCCATTCTTGGTTACGATGTGCTGGTGGCTGTTCTGAGATGTTTGAGAGGGAGAATAAAGTTATCTACCTGGGTACCTGAGTAAGGTAAGGTAGGTAGGCGGGCACCTCAACTTCCGTGCCGAATCTTGGATGCGATGGTTGAGAACTTGGAGTACAGAGCCTTTTCCGTCCAACGCGGGCACTCTCTTCAAGATGTCTGAAGTGTTGGGAAGTTGACGCATAATGACTGGGGTAAACTTGCACATTGGCCGGCGTGAGACGTGGGGGCTTGGAAAACTTGATTGAAAGGGTCTTACACTGCAGATCGGCATTCAGCTGATTGGGTGGGCTCGACGTGGTGCGAAACAAGGCGTCTGGCCCCAATGGCCGAATCGTGAACGGGAGGTGTGGCATCGTTTCCGAACTAGGCTTGATGCATGAGTTGACGTTACCTTCTTTGACACATGCGGCATTTTAGTGTGTTCGATGTTTTTGGAAGTAAATTGTATCTTTTCTCAGTCATGCAGTACGATAGATGAGCCAGTTGCTCCGTTCAGACCAGACCCTCCCTCCCCTTCCCTCTGAATCCACAAAAGCGTGCCGTATCGCGGCATTCAAGGCGTATCTCGGACCACATCCCGTACTCTTTCCTTGCAGAGTTTCATGAGTCTACTTACAGGGTCTTGGTCCTTGGCTGCCTGATGAAGCAACGGGGTGGCGTTGACAAAGGGATTGGAGGCCTTGTTGTTGTTGGTCTTGCCGCAGAGGCTGTCGAATAGCCCGTACATGACCTTGTGCTTCTGGAAGTTGGCATCGCTGCCCTTTGACGGGCCGTTAGTGTCGCCGGTTGCTTTCCGTGAAGTAAGCTTGGAGTTAGCTCTCTGCAGCGAGGCATCGGGTTCGCGGTCGCTGTGGGGGGCGTTGTTGGCCTTGGAAGGTCTTTTCGCGCCGTTTGCGACCTCCATCTCTCTTTCCTGCAGCGTAAAGCACCACAGTATCAAACCCGCGAGACCGGATGCCAGAGCAGTTGCCGCGGAGCTGCCGCTGATTTTGCTGTCAGACGAGAGAGCGATTTCTCCAGGAAGCAAGTAGTCCACTTCAGTTGGATGGACGTATTCACACCGTTCGCCATAGATGCCTGCCGAACCAACCCGCTTTACCGCTCGCGGGTCGCACTCCGTGGCGGGATACGGCTTCCGGTAGCTGGAGTAACCACTGTCTTGAGCGGCGCAGAACATGAGAATATCGCGCTTCGCGGCCTCCTCCATGGCCGCCTTCATGTCACTCAGCCCCTTGTCGTTAGTTTCAGCGGTCTCGTGATGATATATCGTCCAGCTCATGGATATGACGTTTGCGTTGTTATCAATGGCTTTTCGGATGGCCTGGCGACACGTTAGCCTCTCAATCTCCCGAGCATCGGCGTTTGGATTGAAGTTAGTGGCTATGCAGTGTTGGAAAATCGAGCATGTGGCGGCCGTGCGGCCACGGCTTCATGTGCCAACGAGATACAAAAAAACTGCCATCACTCACCACAGCTGCAGATTCAGCAACGGAGTTATATACTCGTCTGCTCGTATCAAGCTTCGCCACGTAAAGGTTGAGATACGGCCAGACCATTTGGATCAGTTTGGCCATCTGAGTGCCGTGGTGCGTCTCAGAGAGATACCAGACATTCATGTCTCCACGATCGGGGGCTCTGCGGTCCGGATACCATCCCCCTGTAATGTAGTCAGTTGTTGCCAAATGTTCCAAGTCCACCCCGTCATCAATTATGGCCACTCTGACTGCCCCGTTCATATCTTGGATTTTCTCTGGGCCCAGTCGAGTGGAGAGGGCTCGGCTGAACATTTGTACCGCTTCGAGCCAGATGCTTCCACTACATCGGTAGGAACGGATAAGTGAGTTAGATAACCCGTGTAACAGACGTAAGCTATAGTGGGGTTGTGCTTTTTGCTCACTCACTTTTTTGCTCCTGGTGCTTCATGCCCAAGACTGTTATCTTCGACGCCGGAAGCCACACGGTCCCCATCGTGCACCACCAGTTGGGGCATATTCGTACGCTCTTTCAAGCTGGCGGTGAAGTTGTCGCGGTTCGTCTGATTCGTCTCTGCATTCTCCCACTCTCCACTAACGGAGACGTAGAGCTTCCGAAGCTAATACAGCAGCAGGTACTGTCAGCACTGAGTCACACCCATATGGTTTCAGGGGCTAATACGCACCGAGCCTTTCAACATTCGCAAGCCATCTCTCTCGTTACACCACCCAAGCAATGCGGAATTCCGTCCGCTCCAGGAAAGCCACAGTTCCCTGACATTCGGTGCGGCGTCCTTGATAACGTCGATGGACATGTCTTCCTTGTCCCAGTCCAAATAACGAATGTCGAAGCCCTTTAAACAATCCCTGATGACGTGATCCCGGCAAGGCATCTCAGGGTTGTCGTACACAACTAGCCGGACGATTCGCTTGACCTCGCGCTTTCGAAGCCAGTGGAAAAGCTTTTTCACTCGGTCTTCGCGAGCCTTTCTGTCCTGCTGAATGAGCGTCCGCTGTGCGCGCCCGGCACCATCCATCGTAGCGGCCGTGTTAGTGCGGTCATCCAAGCCCAACTCGACACAAGCCAACATGGGTTCAAGAGGGAGCTTCTGGTGCAACGTCATCGTCTTAGGTGTGAGAGGGGCGGCTTTGAAGATCAGCTCCGAGCTTGGAAACCCTGTTCAATTGCGCACAATTTGGTTAGTCATGCCGCTCATGAACGACGGACTGGATTGGATGGGTCCTACTCTTGCCAAATAGGGCGTCGCAGGTATCGGGGAACGTTTCCTGGGACACACTCGGAGCTAGGAGCTTCCGGAAGACCTGATTTGCCAGAGACTCTGAGGTCCCAAATTTGGGCTTCGTGTGCTTGCCGCCACTGTCTTTGGTGGTGCCGCATTTCCCTCCGGTTTCCTTGGTTGAAGATGTTTGCCCTACTTGTAGGGCCGGCTCTTTTCCTTGACCATTTACCGGGACAGGCTTCGCAGAGTGAGTGATGCCGGAGTAGTCCGGGGCCCTCCATCCTTTGGTGTTAGAATCCTCGCTTCTGGTGTTGCAATGGAAGAGGAAGGGCGACAAGTTCAACTTGTTCAACTTCCGGAGCGCCTCAGGATATGCCTTAATTACGATATCTATGATCCTGAGGTACGTGTCGCGGTATTTGGCGAATGTGCTTTTGATCGTTTGGCATGGCACACAAGCCGCTTCAGGCCGTACGCAGGTCCGACTGAAGCCCTTGGAGAGCGAGATATGCACCAAATCATGCAAGGGGAGGTTGTCTATTCCATCGGCGTTGTCGCCTGTTTTGAACTTGTGCGGCTTGCTGAGCACGGCCTGGTCGGCATGGGCCACGAGCTGCTCCAAGATACTGAGATTGTGCGGCCGAACAAACTGGTCGAGCTTGGATTCCCCGTTGGCCCGAAGGGAGGCGATGGCTAGGTGAATGCAACTCTGGTCCCGGCTGTTCACCGTCCCGATCGCCATACGGAGGTCTTCGGGTTGCGCAGCGGTGCAGAGGAAACGAATGAACTGGGACCCCTCCTCTTCATCCCCTGACTGGATGGCCTTGTGAAGGCAGGTGTCCCCAACTTGGTCCGTTCGTCGGAGGATGGATTGTTCCGCGAATTTCGGTGTGTTGGCACCTATGCTGTGCGGTGCCGCTTTGAAGGTTTGAGTGACCAGAGTATCCACGTCGAGGATAAGTTTGACCACAACCTTCCATGTAGTCTTTTCGAGGTGCCTCTTCAGGACTTCGTGGAGGAGCGTTCCGCCGGTAACACTGCCCTTCATTTCCCCTTCGATGTAGGCCCGCACGTCTTGGTAGTGCTCATTGGTGAAATCATTGAAGGATTGCTGCGAGTCGACAGGGTTCTTGGACAGGTATTTAAACATGGGGTTTAGTATCTTAGCCGGGCGGCTCGCCGTGCCTGTGTCCTCCTCCTCGCCATCGTCACGGCTCTCCGCTGGTGGCCCTTCAAGCGGGACCAATTTCCAAGAGCTTATTTCGCTGTCGTTCCGCATCTGTTCGTCCATATTTCTGTCTGCCCGCTCGGTCTTGGTCGGTGCCATGCGGAGAGAAGGGCTAGTGAGCGGTCTCAGGAGTCGAGTTGGTCCACCGATAAGGTTGAGCTCACAGGGACAAACACTCTTGGGATCGTAAAACAGCAACAATCTCCCGAGTTGGCGCCACAGAAGGCCTGCGGGGAATTGTGGTGCCGAAGAGACATATCTTGGGTCGTAAACGGGCCGCGGCCCAGGCTTGTCTCAGGAGGGGAGAGGCAGACTCTACAAGGATGTCAGCGGAATGCTGAGCAGTGCGTGAATATTGAAAATTTGCACATTGGCATTGGCCATGGGCCAGTCATTCATGCTGGCGGCGCTTTCTTTGGGGAGAGTGTGGTTACACCGCGTGTCAGCAGCCTCCAATTACAACGCCCAAGGGCCAATACACATTAGCATCTTGCAGCAGTTGCGCAAAAAAGCCTTTGCTGCTGCTGCCGGCCCCGCCCCCTCTTGTGACCCTGCTTTCCGAGAAGTGGTTCGCGGGCGATGGAAGGCGGCGGTAGTAGGTACCCCACCCAGCACACCGAAGGTGGTGGCACGCAAATCTGGGCTCAGTGCCTCAGTCGTGAGAGAATAATCATTCAGCGCAAGCATCGCTCCAAACTCGTAGCACCAGCACAGCAACCACGACAGCGGCAATGGAGAGTGATTCCGACGACATCGCTTATACCGAGGGGGGCTGGAGCATGGTGGACGATGATGAGACTATGTCGGACTCGTCTTTGGCGGAGCCACACATCGAAAGCGCATCCCCACCCAGCGTTTTGGGGCTCCCGCTGGATCACTCCGCACAGCCTGAAACTGGGCCTGCCCACAAGATACTGCGGTCCTTCCTGCGGCGCAAACTCGAAGACGTTGGACTCCCATTGCGAATACCATCTCCAGGACCATCTCCGGGACCAGGTGCCGGCGACGCAAATCAACCTAGCGCGGCTCCGAGCCTCTTCAAATGCCTAGCAAAGTCGGTTCTAAGCGCTGATATCTTGCAGCAATGGCTCTTCTCAACCGAGAGGCGCCATTTCCGGCTACAGATTCCTAGGGGACTCGACAATCCCTTCTTCTTCACGTCTGTTGTTGCTGCGGTCGCCGAATCGCAGTCCTCTGCTCTAGTAGCGGCAGCACTCGCAGGCCCCGAGTTTGGAGTGCGAAATATCAACTGTGCAGAATACATGCTCGTGACACTCTGCTTCCAGCTACTCGCAGAACCCAAGATTGACTTAGACTCTCCGGAACTTATCAACGAGTTGAGGTCGGCGTTCTCGGGCCTTCACCGTGGCTGGAGGGTAGAGATGCTTTGGGCCCTGCTTCAACGCTTGATGGGAAGCGGAGAAAACAAGTCCCGGGTGATTGTGTTGGGCTTTCCGCTTGATTCTCCCGCCCTCGAGGCTGCCCTCCCTTTCATCGCCCGCTTGCTGGAGTGGACTCAAAACACAGAGCGGAGCATCCGAGTGCTGCTTCTCCTTGGCCCTGAGGCTCTGGACTTCAACGGTTTCGAGACACTCCATTCCCTGACCGTCAACATGATGGATGGCCGAGTCAATGAGGGTTTGCATGCAGATGTTGAAGCGTGGTCAGAGACGTTGGTGCACGCCCGGCCCTCCCTAGAACATCACAGGGAGGATCTAGTGTCATCATGTTTGCGGCAGCATCTTTGCTCGCCGCTCTTGCTCTTTTCTGCCCTCCACGCGCTACAGTACCGACCATGGATATCAAGGGGGAAGTGGGCGAGGATACCGGAAACATCGCTGGTGACCAGCCTCGACTCGTCCCCAGAGAAGGTTCCCGAGCCGGAAAAGCCATCCACGGCCGATGTCATCGCCATTCTGCGATACAGCCGCCGACCACTGACAGTGGCCGAGTTCGCCGACGCACTCTCTACTAGGGAACTGGGCTCTACCAAGGCGACCCGGCGCGACAGCAAACTTCTCGACATCGGACAGGATCTGAATCGAAATCTCCCAGGTCTCGTATATATTGAGAATGATCTAGTGTGGTACTTGCAGTCTCATTTTCCAGCCTTCCCTGCGCCAGCCAGCAACTCATCGCATGGCCTTTCGGCATGGCTCGACATGGGCCCACGTGCTGAGATGCGTCTTGGTTTCATCTGTCTGGAATACATCGTGATGTGGCAGGAGCTCGAAGGAACCACGTCTCCCAAAGGAAAGAACTTCGCCCAGGAGTACGCGTTTCTCAACTACTCGGCGACCTTCTGGTACCAACACTTCTCCAACGCTTCTCGCAACGGGGCTCCCGAGAAAGATGTGCTTCGTCTTCTCGGTCAGAGACCCAACATCATACCAACTTGGCTGAATCTTCAGCGCGCATTTGACCCTTCGATAGGGAAGTTGACGGATCAGATGGCTGCAACTATTGAGTCTGAGCTCAACATATCGTCTGTGTCAGAGAGGTTCGGGGTCCCACTCGGGGCTGCAGTTGGCGTTGTAAACATGGCTGCGCGCCTGCTTCCCTCGTTACATGGCGACGTGGTCAGTGCTATAACACTGAGTCTTTGGGACCATGAGAAAAACAGAGAGAACAGACACTCAGCTGTCGCCTGGATGAAAGATACGGGATGCACCCTTGAGGCAAGCTCCGTCGTTCGAGCCTTTGCACACATGCCCGAGACAACTTGGGATCTGCTCCTTGCACAAGAGGGCTGCGTCCAACAGCACGCCAAAGAGCTCTTGGTGGCCGCAGTCCGACAGGGGAACGCTACCACCGTTCACGCCTGTCTGCGCCACGTCAAGGCTAATGCCGCGTTGTTGTCCGATCTTTCAATCTCTACGTATCATGTGGGAGGGTGCGTTTGGGTCCTGGAAGCGATCCAAACAGAAGAGAGGCTGGGTCTGTCCGACGAACAGAAGAAGACACTCAAGGAGAAGTTATTTCCCCGAGCTGTGGCAGAAAATTCCTCGGACTCGGTCCAGAATCTGCTTCTGAGCTACCCCCTCCAACCGAGTGCGCATGAATATTTGGCTCTGCTGCTGGCAGCTACCGAGGCCGGCCAGTTTGGTGCTGTACAATGTTTGGTGAAAGCATACCGGACGACACTGCCGCTTTCCGAGGCGTCGGAAACAATAACGTCAGAAACGACGGCCCTGCACTGCGCTGCTCAGCACAACTTTGTCAACATCGCAAAGACGCTGCTCGAGGACGGATTCTCAGTCTCTACAAGAGACCACGTTAAAGACACGCCAGTGCACGTGGCAGCGAGATACGGTCATCTGGAGATGCTTCATTTGTTGACCCTCGCCACATCTGGAGGTAGCCAGGTGCAAGCGGCGCTGGAAGCAGAGAATCAGGCCAATGTGATCGCCATCGAGGTAGCCATCCAATCTGGTCACGAGGCTGTCGTGATCGAGTTGCTACACCTCACCCCTCGCGAGACGGTCATCGGAAGGGATCTCATTCACATCGCCACCAGGATCGGGAACATGTCAATTTTGAAACACTTGCTCGAATACCGTGGTCTGGATCCAAACAAGCGGGACAAGCGCGAGCTAACAGCTCTTGATATCGCTTGCATGGAGGGGTCGTTTGATGCAGTCGAAGTGTTGAAAGAAAAAGGTGCCACGGTGTGGGAGAACGATGACTCTGTTATCTCCCCGTTTGATTGGCTGCTTGATGAAGCCGAGGACCGGTCTAACGCGCAGCGGATCGGCCAGCTGCTCCTTGCCGCAACCCCGAAGCCTGACAATAAGAAACTCAACCGCCTGTTGGCAAAGGCTGCCCGACATGGAAACGATGGCCTGATATCCCTCCTCTTGGACGCAGGGGCCGACAAGAACACGGCCGACAACCGGTGGAGAAGAACGCCACTCCACGAAAGCGCCTTCAGCGGTCATGAAGATGCAGTCCGGGTCCTTCTTTTACGCGGTGCAGATCCCACTCTGCTAGACAGCTGGGGCGATTCGGCACTTATAGATGCCACCAACAAGGGGCATTTAAACGTGGTCAGCCTCTTACTCGAGAGAGGCGAGAGGTACCCGCTTAACGGCGTTGGCTTTCAGCTGGGCAGAGTCTTGTCTGGCACCAAGAAAGCTCTGGAAGTAATTCTCAAGCATCAACCGGAGCTCCGCAGTACCGACGCATTGACTGACTGCTTTCGAGCCGCGATGCGGAAAGACGATACGGAAACTGTGTCCATACTGCTGGGATACGACATGGACGCAAATACAGCAGTCAGCCAGAACAAGTTTGCCAGTGCCATCCACGAATGTGCTTTCTATGGCAATGTCAAAATGGCCCGTGTCCTTCTCGACCACGCAGGTGGGGTGAAACACAACATGGTCAACAGCCAGGCAGGCTGGTACCACACCCCTCTTATCGCAGCTGTTTCTTGGGAATACGATGAGCTCTTCTACAATGCCAAGTATGAAAAGTTGATGCGGTTTCGGCTCGAGAAGCAGAAGAGAATGATAGATTTCCTGATCAATAAAGGTGGCAAACCCAGGATCATGGGTGGTGCATTCGGAACGATGCTCAACGCAGCGGCCGCCAAGGGGGTACCTGATCTTGTCACCTACGTGTTGGAGAAAACAGACTTCGAGGCCGGGGATGTTGACGACCAAGGCCGGAGCGCGGTGCACATGGCCTGTTCGGCGTGGAACAAACGGGGTGCGTTCACTGACACCCTCAAAATCCTGATCCAGCGTGGCGGTTCGGATTTACTTTGGACCCCGGACAAACTCGGCAGGCTGCCACTTCACTTTGCCTGTGGTGGTCAAAGTTTAGACGCGATCAACTATCTTCTCAGCTCCAGCAGCCAGGCTACCGACGTGAACAAGCCCGATGGAGACGGCTGGACACCTCTTCATTGGGCCTGCCGACAGTGGGACTCCGTATTGGTTCGCGTTCTCGTCAGCCACAAAGCCGACGTCAATGCTCGTACCACCAAGGAAGGGTGGACACCGCTGGATGTGGCCGTTTTCCATAACAACCCAGAGTTTGAGCTAGAACTGGAGTCTGATGGGGCAGAGACAGGCGAAACAGATGCAAAAAGCCGTGTCCAGGACCCAGGGGTGCGGCGACGCGCTTTTTGCGATAGCTGTGGTCTACGGGTATGTCGAAGTTCCATCATTAGCGCTTCAAATTCTTGCTTCTTTGACTTTGTTACCTACCTATATTTTCTCAACTGGTCCGGTCCGTTCCTAACCTCTGTCTTGCAGCTTTACGGTATCAGACGCAAATGTCTGCAATGCAGCGAGTACGATCTGTGTTTCAAGTGCTATGATAAGGTCTTGAAGTTTCATGACCCGATGCACCAATTCATGGAATCTAATACAGATGCGGAGCTCAGCGAAAAGCTCGCGAAAAGAGCAGAGCCTGATGTGGTCGTAGAGAGCTCATCAGCAATTCTGGAGGATCAGTCCGACTTGGAGTACCACGGTGATTCCGACAGTGTTTAGTGGTTGGGTCAGTGGGGAGGAAAGAATGTATCTCGTCAACAAAACCACCCCTATCTCTTTTTAGTTAAAATTTCGTTGGAGGAGCTGTCTTCAGCACGATGCACTGTCTCCCAACTCACGAGATTCATAAGCCGTCTCTTGTTCCAGGAAAATACCTATTTCAATAACAATTCTCGGGTGTCCGAAATCGTGGTATCTTCATCGTCCGACACTAGCCAGCCATCACATGATCACAGGGCATCCGTAAACAAAGATCGACTTGGAAAAGCGCTCCAACGGGTGGCCAAGCGTGCCCAGCCAAACAATACGTACCAATACATGCCTTTGACTTTCGCGAGCTTGGTGTCTTGCGCGGCCTTGCCACGAATGTCAATCAGAAAACTGCCCTCAACAATAACCCTCCCTTCACGCACTCCAGAGGACGGACCTCGTTGTCGCCGGAATCACCGAATCCAATTTGAGACGGTTGGTTCTGCCCTGGAACGTTATTCACTGGGGAATGTGTGGCTCAGGGGTGGTGAGGCACGGGATCACGGTCACTTCATTTTTGACATCGAAGAGCTCGTAATGCTCGCCAGACGATCTCCAAACACCTATCTTGAGGTAGGTAGGAGGGCCCTTGGCTTCCTGGAGACCTGAAGCTCATCGGATTGGTGATGGAGTGGAAGTCACCGCGTGGCCACGAGAGTCATACGGTTTTACTTAGGAATCTAGCCCCCAAACGGGTGCCAGGAAGAGGGGGATATCTGACATCCTGATCGGCGCCTGGGCGTACCTAGGCACAATCCACTGCAGGTGTTTGGGCCTGACCTACGAGCACTCCTACCCCGTCGTGATTGGGACCGAAAGTCTTCGGCGTGGAGCCTCGTCCGACGGCTTGCGTCGCCATCGGTATGCAGCCGTCAGTCCTGGAGCGCAGACAGTCTTGCCATGTCACCGTGCGATTTGCAACATTGGAACGCGGTTCTGTGTCCGCTGAGATCCCTCGATCGGCCTAGACCATGATCCTGATCCCCGGCTCTCGGTACCTGCGATCGCAGGGATAAAGGCCATGTCTTGGCTGATTCTGACCCGACCATAGCTACCTGTAAGCTCACAGCCATAGGTCTCAGCCACCGTAGAAGCATCAGGGTTGTTTCCTATCACGAGGAATGGAGGAGAGCCACCTGAATTCCTGACTGATAAGTTCCCTAGGAAGTCAAGTCTGATGAAGGCAACCAAGAGATATGAAATTGGATGAGCTAGGAGTCATGGAAATTGATCAAACAAATATAAATGTGAGAGGTGACATTCAGAGGCCTACGCTCGTGCAGCGCATCCCTTGCTCCAGTGCCTTTCCAACCCTTGTCGCTCCTTCCGGCGCTCCATTCTGCTACAATGAAAGTCCGAATCACTCTCATGCTCCTTGCAGGCTTCAATTTGGCGTCTTCGGGTCTATCCCCAGGTCATGAGCACTGTAATAACAATGTCTGCCACGAGGACTGGGCTCTCCCGGACAAGCAGATGCCGAACGCGAATCGGTTCCATCTTCCAATGGACCAAGACCGTCAGCAGCGGTGCCTTCCTCTCTATGTTGGGGACACGAAGGCACCTTCCGGGTATTCGTCCATCTGTCTTGATTTCGTCGGGGCAAACCTGTTTTTTTCACCTTGGCTACGCAAACTGTCAGCTGGCAGTTAGCCAACAGCACAGACAGCAGCCTGGTCAGCCGCGATGCCGGCTCGGTCCTCAGCTGCAGACATGTCGGCGCCAGCGGCAGCTTTGCCTGTCAACTTCCTTTCACCGCATTTCTTGGCCTCCCTTCCCGCACATGGATGGACCACCTAGCACCTCGCCTGTGCCTAGGCCCCAGGGATGAGGGTCTTGGCTTTCACCTTGCCGTCGCAGGCAAAGTTCAATGCCTTCGCACCGGTCAAGTCCATGATTTTCGGCATTACTTCCCTTGCTTCAGGCGTGACCGCTGTGGGAGATGCGAAGAATGGGACCGCGACTCCCACTCCATCAAGATTCACTATCGCTGCTCAAAGTGCGACTCACCACCCGGTCATTCCAAGTGGCCTGTCATTCGGCCGCCCAAGGACAAGGACCAGTATCACTCCAAGGACAGCCGTCCACACAAGCCCACGTCCACCATCACCGCTACGAAGTTTGCTACGGTCACCACTACCGCCACCGTTACCGTCACGGGCACCAAGACCGAAAGCACCAAGACAACGACAACCACGACCGATACCAAAACAGCGACCACGAAAACGACAACAACCACGACTAAAGTAGGCACACAACAACCACGACTAAAGTAGGCACCGAGACCACCGAGACCACGAAAACCACAACTACTACCACCGAGACAGCGACTGAGATTACCAAAATAATAACCACAAGTACGAGCACGATAACTACCGACATAACAACAACAGCCACAAACGCAACCACGACAACCACAGAGAGCACCGCTATAGTAACCATCACCACTACTAACACCGTCACTACCGGAATAACCGTCACCATCACCACCACCTCCACCACCACTTCCGAGGCCCCTCCCACCCAAACCTGCAACCTTGCTACTGCCTTCGGTTACCAGTCCCCCGAAAGATCCACAACACTTAACAATCTCGGGCACCCGGCTGCAACCGCTGGGGCTGGTACCAACGCCCCACCCTCGCCCAAATCCAAGCTGGAATCTCCGGCCCCCTCTACGTCGGCGTAGGAGGCAACAACATCGCTAATGCCATACTCGTCGGCACATGGGCCGCCGTGGCGAATGCAGTTGGTTCGGTAACGGTTACTTATACCATGATACCCGGAGAGCCGTATCGCTTGAATATTGTACATGTCGAGCTGGAGTGTTCGGTAGAGACTTGTGCGCCGGGGCAGTATACGTTTAATTCGGGGGGGTTGCCGAGTGCTTCGAGGTATACGACGCCCGTGCCGTTGGTATATCCTCGTGCACGGGTGGGGCGGCGGCTTATTTGATTTTGCATGCGGGGTTTAACGTTTTGGTTACGACGGGGAGTTGTCCTACTCTTATTCAGTAAGGGGAAGGTGGTTTCTTTGTATGTATTGTTCGGGGTCGTGGTTGGTTATGTTTGTGTTGCTGTTGATTCGGGAGTCAATTAGGGTATGTAGCCGAAATGTTTTCTCTCGCCTTGAATGAAACGTCTTGCGGTAAATATGGCATTGATGTACGGCAACTCCTCCATGACCAGTGTGAGCTGCGGGTAAAGTTGACCTCGGACTCAGCTCGCGGATAATATCTTTAAGTAAGATCTGACCTCACATCTTCTGATGCCGACATACTGACATGTTGTAGGGGAGCCTTTTGTCAGGGGCGGAGGCATTGGCATCATCTTCGACCCTGGAATATTCTGTTTCGGAGCTCGTTCGGCTTGGAAGATGAAGCTACGCCTCGCAGCCATCGTTGGCGGTCTTTCGGTCGCCGACGCCCAGAACCAGACCGTTGCAACCTGGTTCTCGACCTCCACCGCCGCGTTGAACTCCGTCTCAACCCGGAGGGTAGTTCATTACGGCAACACACCCGTCACCCCTATCCCAACATCAAGACCTGCCCCCATCTACGAGACCGTCGTCATCCACGAACCGATTCGAAGCCGAAACATCAACCTCACCACAACCTGGTACAACACGCAGGCGACTTCCACAACCAAGACCGAACTTGTTACGGTCTTCGAAACGATAATCGGAATTTCTACCACGACAGTCAACGGCACCGAAACCGCCACTGCTTGGGTTACTCCTACCGTCGCCACAGTCACCTTCACCCCGACCGTTTGCGCCAACAATGCAAGCCCCCCAAGATGACTGTCACTCGGTACACGGGCGAATATACTCCCTTCCCAGGCCAGCTCCTCACCGAAACCCGCAGCTCTTTCCCCACAGCTGTGACTTCATATGTCAAAGTAATCTCCCACACCCGCATCTTCGCTTACACCAGCACCACCATCTTTTACACCTTCACCCCTACAGTCACAGCTGTAAGTACCCCCTTCTCCCCTTCTTACTCTAGTACCTAACATCACCTGACACCACCTAACAACCCCCCAGTACCCCACCACAACAACCCTAACCACCACCACTACCACAACCTCGAACCCTTTCAAACCCTTCCTGCCCCTAAACCCCATCACAGGAACCCTAACCTTCTACTCCACCACTACCACAGTCACCTACTCATACCTCTACCTAGCCCACACCTCCCTCCCCCATCACAACCCCATGCCCCCCAAACACAATCCCAACAATAACCCAGCACATCCGCTGTCACCCCACCAATCTCATCTCCTCACGAGACGATCGCGGCGTCGGTATCCGCTGGGATGCAGGGAAGTGGACTATCCCGCTCACTTTGCGATTTAACTGATTTGATGGAGGGTGCGACGAGGGATCCGAGTGTTTGTTGTCAGTTGTGTGTGGATAATGAGGGGTGTGCGGGGAGTGAGTGGAAAAGGGATTGGGGGGATGGGTGTAGGTTGTATTATTATTTTGGGGGTACCGGTAGGGGAGGGGGAGGGGGAGGTGGGAATGGGACGTGTGGTGGGGGGGAGGAGTTAGTAATATGCAGATGAGGATCGGTGGCCGGGGCAGGGGAGTTTGGTGCAGGGGGGGTGTGGAGCGTTGAGGTATGAGGGGGTTAGGAGGGGTTAGGCGCTGGGGTGGATGGGGGTGGAGGATGGGATGTTGTGATGGCTGAGGATGTGATGTTGATTGATTTCTTTTATCGTCTTAGTCACCATAGCAAGTCTTTGTCTAGGGGGTGCGAGTGTTTGCAAAAAGGATACTCCTATCAGGCCCGCTCCCAGTTCGGCCTCCCAAGACTCAAGCATGTACTTTGAGGAGCTCTGCCCAGTTGATGAGTTGCTAGAAAAGCCAGAAAATATCATGGTATTTGTTCTGAGATTTTAATTGACATCAAGCCCAAGGCACATGATGGTGTGGTAACCCTCTCCTATCCACAACTAACACACAAAGAAGTTGTTCAGACCCCACCCCCCCTTTCCAGTCCCGTGTCAACACATCAAAGAACCTCCACTTTGCCACTGTGGCCCCTGCGGGAGAAGCTGCGGGAAAACTTCCATGCCGCCGGAGACTCCATACCAGAGATATGTCATCCTGGGCGGGTACTGTAAAGCTTCGAGATGCATCTGCATCTCGTCCTCTATAGGAGCTAAGGCGGACCAAACAAAGACGAACAACTATGGGGAGCGGCATGACAGCCTTCCTCAAGAGGCTTTAATAGCCTGAAAGAATATAAGCCAAACTTTTTTCTAGAAACTCGATGTTGAGTCTTCCAACCTTTCTCATATCCCTGATAGTAATCAACTCGAAACAGCCGTCATCCGTATCGAAAGCATGGATAATATACCCGACTCCCTATCTAATCTGCCGCCCGAGATCGTGGCATACGATATCGGGCCGCACATGGTCAGGGCGATGATTGCCATGACCGCGCTAACCGTGTTCGTCGTGCTACTCCGAATGGGCGTTCGTTGGCGGGCTACCTCGGGTTTGAGGCTTGGGGTTGATGACTGGCTGATGTTTGCGGCTGCGGTAAGCCTCAGAATAGACCGTTGGTAGGAAGTATACTGACATGCCCCAGCTGTTTCTCATCGCATTTGCTGTCACAGCCTGCCTGAGTACGTCGATCCTGTCAGATATTCCATAGTATTGCTGACACAGGATAGGTGTTTATCGAGGTGGTGTGGGACGATACACGGCTGTGAACATGATTATCGATCTTCAGCTGCTGGCAAACGCATTATTCGTAAGCAGTCGCTTTCCACATTCGCCTCGAGGTTTGTCGAGACAGTCGACACTAACACCAGTCGACACTAACACCAGTCAGTACTTCTGCTTCACCCTCCTCTTGGCACTCAAACTGTCGATCCTTGCCATGTACCTCCGCATCTTCCCCACTCGGTTCATGAAGCTCGGCGTCTACGTCACCACCGCTTTCGTCGGAGCCTGGTATATCACTGCCATCTTCGTCACCATCTTCCAGTGCATCCTGGTCCAGAAGGCGTACATGCCATACATGACCGGGGGGTACTGCGTCGATAATATCAACTGGTTGTTGGGAAGCTCGATTCCCAACATCATCCAGGATATCATGATTCTCTTCCTTCCAGTGCACGAGATCTGGAAGCTCCATCTGCCGAGGCCGCAGAAGATAGGAATCTCGGCTGTATTCCTGCTTGGAGTTGCGTGAATGTTATCTTCCTTGGTCTTGATAGGAAGGAAAGACTAACACGGGTCTTAGCACGATCATTGTTGCCTGCATTCGCGTGCGGGAGCTTGTCAGGAATATCGTGACCGGCGAGGATATAAGTAGTAGGTTCACCTTTTACTGGAATTGTAGTGACTTTCTCACCCGATGGCAGAGGCCCTTGTCCTGGGCTGGATCTTGACAGGCATCGAACCGGCAGTCGGCATGATAACAGGAAGTCTCCCAACTCTGACCCCGTTGCTCCGCCTCGTCTTCGGCACCGCATTCGGCATCAGACACTCGAAGAACCAGGGAAAGACCCCCGGAAGAGATATCGAGACGATTGGCGGATCTAATCGCAAGGAGTCCAAGGGGTTCGCGTCGTATGGTTCAGGGCACAGGAGACCGCTCATTGGTGGTCATCAGGACTCGGTTGTGCTGGGAACTGTCAGCAACGACGAGGAGAAAGGGACAGAAGCTGGGCTGGGAAACCAGATCGCTATCTCCACCAGGTCGTCAGCATCCCCAGGCTTTGCTGAAATACCTCTTTCGAGTATCGCAGTCCAACGGGATTTCCGGTGGAGTGCCGAGACTGTCACACCCCCTGACGGCCCCTGTCACACGGCAACCGCTAAACAAACCTTGGCCACGACCAATATCACACCACGATGAGGGGTAATTGCAGACTCTGGTCCAGTCGTTGGGTGATGAGACAGGGCTCATGATGTAGGGCGCTACGGCAGCCATATCATTAGCTTGTATTTATATCAAACAAACAGACAGGCCTTGGCGGGCGCCTAAGACCCTTAGGACACAGCCCACCAGAAGAAGGATAAATACGCGTGGAACGCGACAGACTGATCAGCCGAAAGAATCCCCATCAAGGATCTGAGGCCACTAAAGATCATTAGCTGAATTGAACTACTGTTCCAAGCTCTGATATCTCGGCCCTTGTCACAGCCCCCCTGCCGAGCCGAAGGGTCCAGTATGACTGCGAACTGGTCGTAGAGGGCTTCGTCACATCAGATGAGCGATATATTGAGCGCTGCTACCTGATAAAGGGGTCTGATTACCCAGAGGCGAAGACAAAATACTTGCAGAATGGAGGCGTGGAATTCAAGTGAGAAAATCCAAAATGGCTTATCGGATTAGAAGGAGATATCGAACAGTTTAAGATACATTCAGTCGCCATAAACACGGCCCGGAATAGAGTCGGCATCATCGGTTGCCCCGAGGGCGGCGACAACAAGGGCTACTACTGGTCCTGGACGACTTTAAGACAGAGATGGCCAAAACAAGTGGTGTTAGCTTATATTAATAGCCACTTGATGCAGGCGGGCCATGAGCCGTATGGTGTAACGGAAGACGTGAATATGGAGCAACTCCAACTGATGAGAGCTGCCCTACAAAATCAGGGTCGTCAGATTAAAGAACTCCATTATAAGATGGAAGAAACAACAGACTAAGATGTAGTAGTTAAGAGAAGAGAGCAGCAGAAGAGACCAAGACCAGTGAAGGATGAATTATTACAGCAAGCATGTTAATTTCAACTATTACTATTTGCTATAAGAACTTTTATTTTGCTTTAGTTACTCCTAATATACGCACTTATTGACCACAGCTGGCAGGCCTGTCATGTCTTGCTTCATGTATTGAAACCAGTGCTTCCCTCATCGGAGCGCTGGAATGGCACGTCGAGCTTCGGGTAAGACGAGCTCAACGACAAATCTGCCGTTGGGAAGATGTCCAAAACTGGGGAATGTAAAGTTTCATAAAAGATTTTCTATTACACAATTTAAACTAAAACAAACAATAAATATCCATCGAGCTTTCTCTCCAAGGACCAAGTCAGCGTCCAAACCCCTCTAGATACACTAATCCCACCACAAATAAGACTTGATTTCGAGAAGTGCGAACCCTGATAGCAGTGAGTAGATATACTTATATTTCAGCAGGTTAGGTAAATATACGGTCTTGTTCCTAAACAGTAATTATAACCTTTTTCTTCCAGAACCTGTAATTTAGCTGAGAAATTCTGCCCTCTTGTAAAGCCCGCGTAACTTGATGTTAATAGCGTTTGCATAGTCTTTCAGCACGCGCTGGTCGTATTTCTTCTTTACCATACGAGACAATTCCCATGATGATTTTACAGCGGTAACTAAGCCCGCAAGAGCGGCAGCTGATGCTAAGGAACTGGGTAAGTATGAAGCCATCGAGAATAGAGATGCCAACGATGTAAAGTTGATATGGAGAATGGAACGAACCGGAGGAAGATCTGCGCTTTTTATAATTACCCTATATCCTGAACGTTATAACCGATTTTAAATCAATTTGTGGTCTGAATATTATTTTCGAATCATAGTCGGAAATAATCGTGGTGGAGAGAGGGGGGGGGTGCCGCTCATTAACCACACACCCTGCAAGCGAGTCCGAAAACGGTAAAACATTTCCCTCGACTGAACAATACAATGGGTCGCCTTGCCAGAGCTGGAACGTGAACTCCGACACTGCAGCATGTATCAGAGCGCAAATCTGGCAATCGGAAATTGCCGAGAATGCAAGTTTCCAGTATAATGATGGATATGGGTGCGCAAGTTGAAACAGACGGCTACTCCTGCACACGGGGCAGTCGTCGCGGATGCTGAGTATCAAGGACGATTTGTTATTGTCCAGCTCCCGGACTTTTTTCTTGACTCTGCCAATGTTGATACGAGTGTTTGGCGGGATACCCTCTTGGGTCAGAATCAAGTCATCGTTGCCGGTTATAATGCTGGAAGAGTGACAGTAAAAACACAGATTGAGGAACCACTACACAATATCTCACGAGATGAGGGGTAAAGGTGTGATCAGTGCCCGCCTTGCTTTTCGATTTTTGGGAGCGTAGGCCATAGAAGCTAAAAGGGGCTAGACCTAGCCTGGCAATTTCCCGGAATGGTTTAGGCTATTAGATTTACAGGGAATTCGTTATCATCTTTAGCTAGGCCTGAAACACTACCTACCTATACATAGCGTTGGGTGGTCATCTTTAAAAGTCATCTGTGACTATAATCCATCATGGCTTCCGGAATTAACGATCTCTCATTTGGCCCATTCGTTGTTCTTTTCATGATACTTTTCGCACATGCCTTGCAGATTGAACATCAACAAGCTGACACTGCATGGCAGGCATTGCTCAGTGAAGGATCCCTTGCGTCCTCCAAGTTCCTTGCACTACACCGGATGGATATATCACCATTCGACAAAGATTGGTAGCTTCAGTATTCAGCAATATGGCGTGTTTCGGTTCCTTCAGTGGAAAAGCAACCATTGAGGCTTCCGATTGGGCCGGCAACGACGAAGAATTACCCACCTGCAATGGTAGACTCCAGGCTGTGAGAAGAATAGCCGCGAGGTACCCAATACCCGGTTAGCCATAGTCCGAGGATATATCCCAAGCCATGCCCCTCTTTGCAGCTCGCGACGGAATCCAGCTTCGTTTGTAGACAGAGTGTTGGGCTATCCTGTTAGCTCAGAGTCTTGAAAATATGAGAGTTGCCATCTTGTATGCGTGGGCCTTTGCCCTTGTATAAGGGGCTTCGGCAGGGACACTAAGGCTTGAGAGATCGCTTAAAAACCCTAAGGCTCCTGTTGTTAATCTGGACTATATGATATACCAAGGATACTATAAGTCGAGATTTAATACTAACGTTTTTAAAGGGCAGGTTTATTTATAAACCCCTTTATTTATAGCCGCACGGTTAATGATTTTATTATAGTATCCGCTTTACTGCGCCGCTAAAACGCTAATAGCTTTCCGTAGTACTTATTACTAATAGAACTTTAGTAATTTAGGTAACTAATAATCCGCCTCGATACTTATAGTTTAGGGCTACTCCTAGGTAAATATATTCGCCTTAATTACAGATAGAGTTACTAATATTATTTTACTAAACTTATTATAGTTAACTTTACTAAATCTGTACTAAATAATAAAGACTACCTTTTTCTCAACATTTTTACCCCCGCTAACGCTAAGAAGCTACTTATATTAATTTAGATCTATAAGTTTTACACTTAAAGACTACCCTACTAATTTTACTAACTACCTTTTAAATAGCGGGGACTATAGTTTTAACTTTACTACTAACTTTGACTTTTTTTATATTACCTAGATTATCGATAACGGCTTTATTACAGTTATAATTTAATACCGTTTTAGAACCTTCAGCTTCCTTTCCTTAACTAAATTGGTTAAGAATGGCAGCGTTTTTAACGTAGCTCTTTACGACCAGCGCTTTACCTTATAGTAGGTAAAGAAGTATATCGATTATTTCGGCGGTAATCCCGACTAGGTTATTATTTCCGGCGGTTTAATAGGCGGCGGATCAGTTATACTGCTTGCCATGGCGAACGGCGGAACAGAAGGAACCTCGCTGTTCAGACGAGGAATCGTCAGTAGCCCTTACCTACCCACCCAGCCGTATGTTTCCCCAGCTCTTATTGTCACCAGCATAACCTGACATGCAACAGTAACTTCGACGACCCCCTCCCAACCGAATACTACCACTAACTCGCCCGCTACACTAACTACCTCAACGCCACCTCCATCTTCACCTACCTCAAATAATCCAACACCTTCGTCCTCCAAAACGCGTCCTTAGTAATAAACTACTCCGCCCGCTTTAACTAATAGGCTTTTATCCCCGTAACTAACGACAAACTTATCTTCGCCTCCCTCACCGACCAACTTCCCACGGGCAAAGTCAACGGCGAGGCCATCCTTACAAGCGTAAGCCCCTCCCCCCTCCCCGCCCACCACGTCTCCAATACCTTTAACATCTAACCTTTCACTTCTTTTATATAAAGCAACTTAAACGAAAGCTACTACTTCACTCCGCAAAATATTACTACCTAATTCGACTTCCTCTCCTTCTTTACCCTTAATTACCTTTTCCTTTCCCCTAACGAAATTACCTCTATCCTATCGCTTTATATACCCTCCTCCCTCCCCCCTTCTTACTTCCTTTACGAAATAAACAATCTAACTTTATCCTTTATAACTAAACTTTCTATAATAAATAAAAGCTAATAATAAATAACTAATAACCTTTACATTAAAACGACCTTTATCTATATAATATATTAGTTTAATTAAATTTATTCCGGATAAAGTAAAAGAGGATAGTAGTATTAATTTAGTTTACTAAGGGCGGGATTTTACAGTAATAATAATAGACTGCTATTGTAGGATCTAGCGGTAGGACGGAACGGAACGGTAATAAATAAGGAGTTTAAACGAAAGTTTTAGGGGATTTAGGGAAGGTTTATTTTTTAAGGAGATCTGATAGTAAAAGCTTATAGTAACGGGGTAGCGGAGATAGTAGGGGCCGATATATAGAAGGCTAGGGAGAATAATTTACTTAATTTTAACGTTATAATTACAGAGAGTAGGGAAAGATGAAATCGATGGGCGGTTGTAGATATAGATAAATAGGAGGGTAGGAGAGGTGAAAGGTGTAGGGTTTAGGCGGAAATTAGATTTCGTTAAGTATATATAAGGATAAGGTAAGATATTTAGGGAAATATCGTTAGTTAGCGATATATTTATTAAAAGGGTATAAATATATACTGTTATTACCGAGGTATTATATACCTAAGTAGTATATATTAAAGTATATATAGATAAAGAAGAAGTTTATTAAATTATCTTACTATCGTTATGCTTTTTATTATTATCGAGTTCGTTAAAGGTATTTATAGGAGGTATTAACTTAGAAAGAAGATATATTAGTATTATGAACGAGATAATAAAGAGGAGGACGATAACTTACTATACTACTAGTTAGAAATAATGTACTTACCCTGAGCATAGGTGGTAGGGCTGGTATAACCTTGGCTACCGCACTGGCCGTAGAGGGGAGCACTAGAACCACTATTACCGCCAGTTAGCTAAGGATTAGGAGCCTGGGAAGTTGGCTGGGGGTTGGGGTTAGAATTACCGGAGTAGGTAAGAGGAGCAAGGCCGGAGATAGTATATACGCGGCCACCGTTAGTAGGGCGGCCCTGGGTATTGTAGATGGAAACGAGGATACCGGGGTAGTCGGTAGTGTAAATATTAGGGAAGTTAACGAAGTTAGAACCGGTATTAGTACCGGAATTAGTAACCTCGATCTAAGCGTATTCTATATAGAACTGGGCGGCGCTGCGGGCGTTAGCGGAGTAGAGAGCGAGTAGCTTAATACGTATAAAGTAGTAACTAGGGGTAATATAGCTGGGTATATTAAAGTAGTGCTAGCCGTTATTAGAGATTATAGTATCGATAGCCTAAACGCCGTTATTAAGGCCTTATTCGGCGACCTTAAACTGCCGAAAGCCGGAGGTATTAGCGTTAGCAGTATTATTAACCTTAGCGAGGTAGACTATAATAGGACCCTTATGTAAGGTAGCGATAGAATAATCCGGGTGATTAGGATCAGCAGTACCTCCGATTTTATGGTTCTACTAAGTACCGACTCTAGTATCGGCTAGTATTTTAATTATAGTATTATCCCGGAGTTAGATATTAGTATTATAGGTAAAGTCGGGGTAGTTAATATTCTCGATAGGGAAATTACTATAAAAAGTGCAAATACCTTTAAGTTAACCTTAGTCGGCGCCGTTAATAAATACCTTTTAGAAGATAGAGTAGGCGTTAACGGACGCCGCCAGAGAAACCAAAGTAATAGCCTTTATTATATAAAAAGTTAAAAAAACCGAGATTAAATAAATAAATTTTAAAGATTAAAAATTAAAAAAAAGGCGGTACTTAGAAACTAGAGAAAAAGAGTTTAATTATCGGGAATAAAGTCTTATTTTATATATAACTTTAAATATTATCTTTATTTTAATCTCCCCCCCTTTTATTTTATAGCGATATTATTATATTATTATAGGATAGTTTAATAACTTAATATTCCGGGAACCGATTCTCGTAATTTCTTAAATAAAAAATAGAAGTATTTTTTATAACGGAAGCGAATTTAATCGCTTTAATATTACTTAAATACTATACTTAAAACCCGGTATAAGTAGAAAATAAAACCTAGAATAGAATATAAATGTTGCTTTTTATATAGTTAATCGGCCTGTTAATAGTTACCGATATAGTATAAATAGTATAGCTATATATATAAATCGCCCCTTTTTTATCTTTATAATATATTCGGAGTTTCGCTTTATTTTTGGAATTTTAAAGAATAATTTTAGTTATATTAGATCTAAGGAATTCGCCCTATGTAATTTTATAATAAAATTCTAAATATATTAATGATAAGTGCGGGATATATTGTCGGTTATTATTATTATTATAATTAGAGGATTTAATTAAACTTCCTATAAGTTTAAGACGGTTGTTTTATTACTTTAATATTAATATCTATGGTATAGTAGCGATTAAATCGTTTTTAATATAAAAATTAAGAATATTAAGACGGCTTTTCCTAGTAAATATATTAATCTTCTCTATAATAGAGTATAACGGTTAGTTAACATCTAAATAAAAGTGTTAACTTGGAAAAACTTGCCTCCTATTTGTCTATAAATTAGCCGTTAATCGCAGAGATCTACGAATCTTATTCGAAACTAATATATTATAATCCTAGGTTATTAATACGTTTATTATCCCTACACTACTACCTATAAAGACTACTGGATATTAGAAGAGATTTAATATAACAATAATGTTAGCTCTTAGTATAGGATAATAGTAACGTCTGAAGATCTTTGATTACTGCCCAACGAGTGTATGCTCTGGAACGGGATGTCAAAAGGGGGTTCCCCGAGACGGAGAGTAAGAAAGAAAATAAGGAAGCTGGCAGAGTTATTTACGTTAGCCAGGACGGAAAGAGCTGATTGAGCCGGGCATAGAAAAGACGCGGCACTTACAGAATTCGTGGAGCTGCCGTGATCAGATGACCCTTTGTGTCCTTGACTATAGGTCTGTCAGGCCCCCAAAAGTCTGAGGGATATAGTAAGCCACCCATGCGGGGATGTCACTGGTGTGTCAGCGGTGTTAACTACAATTGAACACTGAGCTTCTCCCTAGCTAAGGTAGCTTCAATGCCACAAGCCCCACTGATATATTGTCAAAGATGTTACATCTTTCGAAGCTCTTGGGTGCATCCAAGTGTTCGTCCAGCGCGATCCCGAATGTTGCAACGTTATGCAGCGGGTAATCCTTCTCGGAGGTTGTCTTGGCAGGTTGTTAAGGCCTATTTTCAGGCTCCAGAACCAGTCAGTCAATCTGTCTGCGAGATTGGAGACTGATAGAGCCATGTGCTCCCTTGGCCGAGTAGCGTTCCCATTCCTCCGCCGGCTCCTCTGACACCAGCTACACGAAGCTTCCTCGCAACGGTTTCCTCGAATGCTGGCTTTGCCCAGAGAAAGGCTCGCGATTTAACCGTTAGTTGCATCTTGTCTTGTGTGGCGATGTTGACTTTTGGCAGGGAGCGTACGTCGGGTAATTGCCTATTTTCAAGTTCACTGTTAGTTCATGCAACAAAACAGATAGGTGTCAGGCAAAACCGCCAGAGGATTTTCGAGAAGGATTGACCGTCCTTGCAAATTTCGTACCCTCGTCTCCCTGACCTCCCAGCCTCATCGTACAGTCCCTGGGCGATCAAGACAGGAGCGGGATTGGCCTCGAGGACGGAACGGAAGATCCCATCCACTTCTTCGATCCAGTGGATGTCGGCATGAACTGGGTCGATGATTGTACTCTGAGAACAACAGTTCACCTGTTCAGGTTATCCACTGCCGGAAAGACGGAGCACGTCAGAGAAGGTGAGGGGCTAAGGTGAGAGGAAGGTGGGGGACCTGATGTCGTGACTTCCCTCCACCGCAACCAGCACAATCGCTGCATCCACTTCTTTTCACCAGACCTCTGGGAACTTGCTTACTTCAGCATTTGATCTGTCTGCTTTGGAATTATCCCACCACCTCCCTCACTGGCATAGTTCATTCTTGTAGCCTCCCCGCCCCTTGTTCAAGCTCCTTTAAGCCCTCAATCTTCTTAGCCACCTCTAAGCACTCCGGTGCGAGCAACGCCCTCTCCCGCAGCGTAACTAGCATCCCTTTCAGCGCTTACAACCCTAAGAACCTCGCCTCGTCCTAACTCTCGGCACTGATATTTCCCCCATCTCCCATAAAATCCAACGCCTAAAGCACGTCGCGGACCTGGGTCGTAACAATAGAGTATTGGTCCATTAATACTCGGGCTTGGTTCTTTATCTCAGTTATATATCGAACTCTTTCCTCGGCCTTATTACGTACGACGTTAAGCTTATTAAGCGCAACTTTAAACTCAAATTTAGCGGTATCTAACAAATTCTTTTCGGCAATCTTAGTCGCTATTTTAGCCGCTAGGGTCGCAGCGGTTATGTAATAGGATGCAACGAGCGCCTTGTTTTCTCTGATAAACGGCTGGTTAGCTACTTCCTAGCCGAATACGAGAAGGGGATTTGCGTAATTAAGAGATAGGGGTATACACACTTCTAAGGCTATAGAAACGGGGATTATTATAAAGTTGACAACGGAAATCCAAAACGTGGTCTAGAACAGCTTTTAATAAGTTTCTATCAGTTTCTTCTAATCTAATACTTCTGGGAGCTTTCTATATATAATTACCAGGTTACTCTTCTCTACCCGTTACTAGTGTACTTAGGCCTAATTTACTATTTCCGCTAATATCCGATTATTTTCGGCAATCTATTATTATATATTAGTAATACGGCTAATAATTATTTCTAGGGAGTACTACGTCTATATTAGTAAATTTATTACAATTCTACTAACTAAAGAGTAAAGTTCTATATACTCGGCGGCTTTACACGCTAATTCGGCGATAATAATCTACTTCTCTATCGCATCTTTCCGGGACACTAATATCTCGACCTTAATAAAGTAAATATTAATTATAACGGTTTATATAGCCCCGGGTACTAGTTACTAGGCCTATATATTATCGATAATTCGCAGTACAATAAAGAGTCCTCCTCCAGAAATAAGTTTAAGGGGTTAAATATAATAAACGTTAGATAGAACAATAAACCTTAATAATATTTACTTACTAATAATTTATCTAGAATAAAAATATTAATAACGGTGGGCAGCTTTCGGATTATCTAATTAAAGCGAGATAAGTCTATTTTAAAACGTAGCTCGAGTTAGTTTCTGCCTTTTTCGAGTAGTTTAATATCCTTAGTTAGGCCGGTATTAAGAATAGAAAGCTACGATAATTTATCGAAAATATTAGTGGGAGAAGCTATTTCCTTCCTTAGTAATAAGACCTTAGCGTTAATAGCTATAGGAGAAGCGCCGGATATGACGCTTATATGTCGTGAGGTATAAGGATAACGGCAGGTACCTTAATAACTGGGTGTTTTCCTCTGTTTATCTTGTGACCTCCACTCTTAACATTGGGCAGATGTTCTGTTTGGACTGACAGCTCCTGGAACCACCTTTAGCCAATCAACAGTCCACACGCTCGCATACCCTGAGGTGTGTTGTTCAATACCTATGGTACTCTATGCAGTAGGCCTCAACCAAACGCGTACAGCTGGATCCCTAGCAAAGCTTTCTACCTAACGCATTGGCTTTTAGCCAATCCAGACTCTCTTGACTCTGTTACACAACTTTAGTGCTGCAAGTTATCACAATTCAAGCTCAAAGTCGCCATCGAAGTGCTGCAGAACTGGAGGGCTCAGTGCATTTCACTTCCTGCAGACAGCCATAGGCTCTGCCCCTCCCGAGCGCAGAACGCGTGTTAATAGTGGGCCTAACAATGTCACAGGGCGGGTTTCCTCTAGCCTTTTAAAAAGGGCGAGTTCCTATAATTTCCAGGCTGCCCCCCTTAGATCTTGCTTCGTCTACCTATCCTACATCTAAATTTACTCTTAACTTTAAGATGACCGAAGTCGCACGACGCCCGGAGGATGCTGCTATTATATGGCGTAAGGCTACGGGTAACCTATAGAAGGATATTAAGCTTAGTCTGGCCCAGAGTCATAGCCTGCCCGATATATTTACAATAGTACCCCTTGCCATTAATCTACTCGGCTAGATTAAACTTTTGGCCTTTTTAAACGACGCGTTATATATTCGGCTCACCGAGCTATAGAGTAGCTTTAAGTATATCTAATATACCTTTCTTAATTATAAACGTTACTTTTAAAAACTACCTTAAACGTATTAACTATCAGGATTTTTATAGAAAAATAAGTCTCTATAATACTATAATCTAGATTATCGATTAATTTACTAACGTATTTAATATAACCGAGAAGAAACTATATACTATTTATATACAAACTAATATCATATTTAGGAAAACTAATTATATAAGTTACTAAGACCCAGTCTAATACTTTACGTTACTAATACTACTAGTTTTTAAGTTTAAATAATTCTAATATATCTTTAAAACTAGTATATAGCTAAGAAGGATCTCCTCGGCTCCATATTAAGGTTTAAAAAGGATATAGAAAAGTATATTAAATGGGCAGAGGAGATAGAAAGCTAGTTTAACGACCTTATAGAATGCACTGCGGAGGTCAATATAGCTATAAGCGAAGAGATGAGTAAGTCTAGTACCACGAAGACATAAACTTCGCATCTAACAAATACGGCGGCGCTAACCCTATATCTAATAGTAATTACCGCCGAAGAAAAGTAAGTAATTAAGGATTAAATACTCTAAACTAAAAATAATAAATAGTAATAAATAAATATTTTAAAGGTCCTTAAGTTTAAAGTTAATAATATTTAATATAAATTTATAAAAGCTAAAAAATAATATTAAAAGACTTTAAGTTTATTAAAAGGCGGTTAATTTACTATCTTTATCTCTAAACCTAACGTAATATTATAATAAAAGTTAAATAAATCTTAAAAACCTCGGCGCTATTTATAATAACTATAATAAATTTAGGTAATAGTTTAATAGGTCTTATAAATATTATTATCGGCGTATTAAAGGATATACTTAAGGTCACTATTAAAACGGCCAAGGCTGTCGGCCGTATTAGAGCCGGCATTAGCCTTTACTACCACGGAAGTGCAGTATCATCGGAACCTATTTTAGCTAGTATTTACCTAACGGCTCCTTAACGCTACAAAACCGCTATTTTTAACTCTACATTTCTCTATACTAAATAAATCGAAGCTAAACTCCTCGACTTTAACTATCACCTTAATAATAATTTACTTTAATTCGTCGAAAATAGCGGATCCGAAATATTATACTACTCTACGTAGTTAAAGGATCTAAAGAAGAATCTCGGCAGCTACGAAAATAAATATATAACTATAGCGCGCGCTATTTTTAACGACGCATTTAATATTACCGCCTATATCCTTTTCAAAAATACAAAAAGAAGTAGCGACCAATAGTATAGGTAGACGGTCTATTAGAACGAAAGTCTTAAAGCCCTCCTTAACCGCACTACCAAGCTACACGCTATTGCAATATCGTAACTTAACTAGGGTTTCGGTAGTTCTATAGATAATAGCCCTATCTGTATCCCCCTATTAACCGGCGCCTCCATATACCATAGAGTTTTACACTAACGGTATTAAATGTTTTTAATTAAGCGTAGTACTATAAACGAGGTTAAGGTTAATCTAGAAAAGTAGACGGAAAGCTAGCTCCAAACATAGGCCGAGATTATTAATATTACGCGTAAAATAAAGGAACTTATAAATAAATAAACGACTATTAAAAATACTAAGTTCGTCTTTTATAAGGCCCTCGATATTATAGTTGTAATATAAAACTATATATAGTAATTAATAGGTTCTTTTAATACTCTCGCCTAGATTATCTCTATCGTATATAAAAGCTAAATAAAGATATACCTCGCAACCATAAAAGCCGGTATATTATCTTCAAACTAAAATAAATTTCTCTTTACCTATAGTAAGTACTAACTATAGATAATCCGGAAAACCGTTATTACCCTATAAGGATATTTTAGATTTATAGTATACTCGGCCGATATATATTAGGAGATCGCTACGCAGTATATTAACCCTTATATTTATATAGCGGCCACCCTGCCCCTAAATGCGGGAGAGGTTAAATAGAACTAAGTAACGCTATAACTTAAGTCTATAACGGATAAGAGCTCGGAGGCTATTAAGCGACTCGTATAGCGGGAAATTGTCACACGGCAAAAGACCAACAGGCCACAGCTCGGGTCAACAACCACCGACCTGTACGCTGTGAGCCAACCGATGGAAGTGAAGCAGTCAATCAGAGGCATGGCGGGTATCAAAGGAATCCTACTGGCTCGGTGATATATTAAAGGACTTGGCAAAGGCCTGAGGCAAGGAGGGCACGGACCACTTGACGGAAGATAAATACGCGTTCAGGATCACTGTACTATTCCAAGTCTTCTTCTTCTTTTCTTCATCATGGACTTCGAGGCCATTGAAGATTATTACTGCAATTAAACTACTGTTCCAAGCCCTGAATATCAGCCCTTGTCATATATAATCTTTAAACATTTGAAGTTCGACACACTACACATACTACTTATCACTACCACCAATTATCATTTACCTTACCCCTCATTTACTTCTTTATTATTAATGTCCGACGCGTTATTTCCACCATCAGACATCGTTAAAGGATTAATCGCTCTGCCCTACAATCCCTAGATCGACATAGACGAAGACTCAAACTACACCACCGGAGAATACTCATTTAACGGTTCTCCTTTATCGCGACCTATTATCCTAAGTTACGCCGCACGTCTTCCTCTACCAATATCACCCTTCACCACATCGCCTACATACGCGACCGCTCGCAACCATCGTAACGACCTATCTATCTCGTTATACAACATATCTAAGCCCTAACACCGACGCACCGCCTCGGTCGAGCTACAGTAAGTCGGCGACTATACGGAGCTCGTACTCTATACCCCCTAAGAGTTTAATACTATTATAACAACTCCGGATGAAATTCAGACTCTTCCCGGTATAGTAATCGACCTAACTTTATAGGTCGTAGAACTACACTAGCGTATATATAAGGTATACCAAAGTACTCTATAACTTACTAAGTAAAGTAATAAAGGCCAAATCGATAAAACCGAGCTCGATCGCCTTAAAAAATTATACGACCTTATCCGCATATAGTACATTAAGTACGCCACTTTAGTTAAAACTAGAGTCGCCCTTAATCAAGAATAAGTATATTAGTTTACTTAAAAGATAGAGAATACTAATACCGCCTTTACTAACCAAATTTAGGGCGCTATCGCTCAAATCGCCCAGGATTCTAATAAACGCTGCTAAGTAATCGAGTAGCTTATAAAAACGGTAAATCGCCATTACACAACCTTACTTACTTTAAAGAATAAAATAAAAGTACAACGTTAAAAGTAACTTTAGTTTAATAGGGAGCTTAATACATAGGTTTTTACCCGAAAATAATAATTCGACGGACTTTTAGCTAAGGATTTCGTTAATCCGGCTATATTAGACTAATACTTTCGCTAAATCTTAAAATAAACTAAAAGACTTACGGCTAAAGTACTTAAAGAGTTTCGTTCCCAAATAATAAATAACCCTTAGGTAAATATTAAATTAATCTAAAGGAGCTTAGGTAAACGCGTATCTTATTAACCTAATACCGGACGGTTAAGTACGATTCTATCTAAAATATCTTCTTCTACTCGACGAATTAAGGAGAGACTTACTACGGCAGTACTTCAAAAGGCTTAAGTACACTAGACATCCCGTCGAACCTAAATATAGTTCGAGGCTTTACGATCTAGACCGGTGTTTACGGTTTCTCCTACTATAGGTAGAAACGGTAAAGGAGGACTTCCCCCTCGTTTTATAAACGGTATAGTAGCCAACCCTCCGTTAGAACCTAACAACTTTAACGATAACAGCGAAAATAATATTCCTTATTAGAGAGACTTATACTAGCTCCCTAGCGGAGGAGGTAGAAGATCTCCTAGGGATAACCGAGAACTCAGAGGACAGCGGTTACCTAGTCCTTCCGGCCGAAACGACCTTACTCGGCTTATTCGCCTATTCTCTTAGACACCTATACAAGTCAATCTGGTATATATAGTTAAACCAACCGCCTACAACGGTAAAGACCTTTCGAAATTCCGCGCTTAGTAATTTAAAGTTAAGGCTTATATAAAGTTATACCCGACTAGTTTTCCTACCGACTAAGTTAAAATTAACTAGGTTAGCTCCCTCTTTACCGAAAGGGCTTAGGTTTAGTATTAGTAACGAATTAACTAAGTCTAGTAATTCGGGTTTATTAATACCTAGCCTAATTACGTCGCTATAATTAAGGAGCGATTCTGCGATACGGCCGAAAGATACCGCAACGTTAATAAAATAAAGGAGCTTAAATATTAGGGGGATATCTCGTAATACTTAACAGAGCTTATAGATCTTAACGAGGTTATTTAATAGTCCGGTACTACGTTTTAGATATATATCTCTAAGTCCCTACTAAATAAGATTACTAAATTAATTTACTTAAAATAAAGGGGTATACCAGAGACCGATAAGGACTTCCTTTACGCTATCCAAGAGGCTAAGCATATCTACGAGAATATACTTACTAATCCTGGTATTACTTTTAACGAACGGGCGGGAAAAGGTATACCCGTTTCGACCTCAAAGCACTCGAAATCGGGCCCTCCCTACTAAAACCGCTCCTAATAATCATTATACCCATCCTCAAAAAACAATAAAACACCTACTAAAGTACTAAATGTTAAACCCGATTTAAAGGATATTAAATAGGCGACTGTTAAAGAAGCTTTAGCCGGAATCTTACAAAATAATATCGATAAATATAAAAAAGACGGTTCTATCTACTAGCGATATAAGCGTAATAATTATTATACCCTTACCTACTTTATAAAAAAGAATATCTCTAATAACGATTTTCCCGTAACTCCCCTTAAAGTAGCCGGAGTTAAACGGAAAACTAAGAATAAAAAAAAGGAAGTAGTACCTCTTAAAAAAGTACGAATTAATATTATCGAAGTGTACTTTACTAACGATAAATCCCGGATCTTCGAGATACTGGATAACGATATATCTAGTACCGAGACGGGTTTTTAGTAGACTGCTTACCTACGCCGATAGGACACGACCGGCCCATAGGCGTAATAGTCGTTAGAGTCAAGTATACTCGCCCTAATAAGGAGAAAGAGGCTAAATAACTATAGAGCCGACCAAAAATTAAAACACGGCCTATCGTCAAAATAAATATTATATAGGTCGTTAAAGGTCGCCCTCGCGAATTTCCCGTACGAATCCTCCTCGATATCGGCAATTTAGTCCTAGTTTTATTAGAAAATATCGTTATCGATCTCTCTATTAAAACCTTCTTTTACCTCCGCGGATTCTACCTTTAAGCTTTTAATAACAAAGGAAATCTAGGCGAGCGAGTACTTTACTCCGATATAATAGTTCTCCGTTATACTAAGGACTATTTTACTAAGCTCGAATTCGAGGTTAATAAACTCGACCTAAAATGCGATATTATCCTACCTCAGTGGTAACTTCGAAAGTACTAACTAACAAAATTCTACGATCAAAACCCTTCCAAAATTATATTTTCCTCTCCTACTTGCCGCGAATATTGCATAAGCCTAGTAGTCCTCGGAAAAATCGGTAGAACTATCTTCAGTATTTTCGATAAGTATATAATAATTCTTAAGCGCTTCCGGGACCTAGCTCCTCTAATACCGCCCGACATTTCTAAAAAACTTCCCGACTATAAACTATAAGACTATACGATCGACTTAGTCGAGGGTAAGACGCCTATATAGGGCCCTATCTATATGTTAAGCGGTAAGGAGCTTAAGTTCTTACGTACTTAACTAGATAAAATATTTACGGAAGGAAAGATTAAACCTTCGAAGTTACCTTATAATACGCCCCTCTTTATAGTAGATAAAGATGTATTTATCGAGAAGAAGGGTTAATACGAGGATTACCTTAGGCTTATAATAGATTAGAGAGACCTTAACGGTATTACTATTTCCAACCGGTACCCTCTTCCACTTATTACGGAGCTTTAAAATCGACTCGCTAGTACGAAGTTCTTTATAAAGATCGATTTAAAAAATAATTTTAACTTAGTAAAGATTAAGGAGGAGGATAAATAGAAAACTATCTTCCGTTATCGGTATAGGTTATTCGAGTTTACGGTTATATATTTCGGATTAATTAACGCCCCTACTACATTCTAAACTATAGTTTATAAAGTATTAAGTAATTTAATCAACATAGAAGTTCTAGCATATATAAATAATATTCTTATCTACATAAACAATATAGAGGAGTATAACCGCCTCGTTAAAGAGGTTTTTAAACGCTTTAAAGATAATAATTTAATTATTTCGGCGAAGAAAAGTATTTAGGCGGTCTAGCAAGTTAAATACCTAGGATATATTATCTCCGAAGTAAGTATTTTAATATCTAAGGAGAAAATAGACTATATCCTTAATGAAAAGACGCTAACTTTATTAAAAACGACCTAATTATTTACCGATTTCGTTAACTTTTATCGATGCTTTATTAAAGGGTTTTCCGATATCGTAAAACTGCTTATAGAATCGCTTAAAACGGAAGCGAAGAATTAAAAATAAACGTATACTATAGAGGATACTTTTACTAAACTTAAAGAAGCCTTTACTATAGCTCCAATCCTTACCTATTTCGAACCTTTTAAACCAACGATCTTTAAAACTAATACTTCGGACTTCGCTCTAAGAAAAATCTTATCCCAGAAAAAAGACGATAGAAAGTTTTACTCCGTAGCCTTTTACTCCCGTAAGCTCACTAAACCGGAAATTGTGACGAACCCCTGTACAGAACCTCTGAAAGGGATACTCGGTTGAAGGCAACTTCTGACAATTGGTTCGGTGCAGCTAAACAGTGCACAACAAGATGTCTTAATGTAAACATAAGATCCCGTGAATATAAGCTGTAATTGTATACTGCGGAACTATCTACAAGTTATCTAGTTCCTCCGTATATATAGACCTAATGCTAAGACCTGGATCGTTTTTATTCTTCGAGGATCATAACTTCCCGTTAAGAATTATAATGATTCCTAGGAATCACTTATAATTCCTCGTATCCCGGATGATCCTCCTCCCATTAACCTATCCTCCTTTGTTCTGATTAGCTACCGTGCCTCCTCTCTCCTATTAATTATTCCCCCTCGGGTATCTACATCATATTCGTAATACGATGCCCCCCCTTCTAGGTCGACGTTTCGGCGACTTTATTTAAAACCTTTTACTAATAACTAACTTTACCTACTATAAGTCCTCCTCTTTATTTTCTTTTACCGCTACGATATTTAATTACGTAAGTAAACTTAAGCGTTTAATAACGTTAATTTATATTAATTTTATAACGAAAATACTACGTCGTCCTTTCGCTATACTAACCTCCTATTCTACTTATTCTACTTATAATCTCCCTTATATCGTATTACCCTCTGAGTCCTCCCGTTATTTTAAGTATATCTGTCGTGCCCTTTCGCTTTACGACGTTCTTAGAGTAATTTCTCGCTAATTATCCTATATTATTTTTTAATACGACGTAGTGGAGGTGGAGCTCGAGCTTGCTGAGGAGTAAGCGGAGGCTACTATTATAAATTCCCGTTATATTTAGAAAGAAGCCGAAGTTGCGAATAAGAAGGTTCGCCGTTTATATAAATAAAAGAAAATGTAGTACGAGAAGATATCGCGGGTTATATTCCGGGGTTTTAATACTATGGAGGAATTAGAAGAGTTAGAGCGTTAGGAGGCCGTTAGTAAGGTTGCTTCTCTATTTCCGTTAGACCCCTCTTTCGACTGGGCCTTTATACCGTTGGACTGGTTAGGCTAAGACTTTTCCGGCGGGTTTGTCGATTTTGTAAGTGACTTGGTTTTTAGTTTATTACCGGGTTTACTTCGTTACTCTCCTCCTCTGGCTTTCTAAGGTTCCTCCGATAGAATCCTCTTAATCTCTCCGGGTAGTTAAGGTTTGTAGTACTAGTTATGGGTAGGTCCTTAAGTATTTGTTAACCTTATAGTGTAGTGTATAGTATATTGACTACTACGTTGGAGGTGCGGGTTCGATTTCCGTCGAAGTTATTTATACTTTAGGTTTAGGAATATCCTTTTTAACCTTAAGGTACGTTCTTTTTATTTAGGTCAGTTTAAGTATTGCCGGTAAAATTCTTTTAATTTATCGGGATAGTTTAGATTTATCGATAATTCTTACGAATTATTTATAGCCGGGTAATTTAATTAGTTAATTAAGTATTTTAATTACCTTTAGTTAATCCGTAAATCCAGTACTTTTTTTATATTGTATTCTTCTTCTTTGTCTTCCGCTACCTTTAAAGTATTAGTTTTATTTACTAGTAGTATAGGTTCTAGAAGTGAGATGTGAAAGGTATATAACCGTAAGTGTATTATATTAGGTAGCTCTAATTTATACGCCGTTTCCGATATCTTCTTTTTAACTTTAAATAGTCCTACTTATCTATAGTCTAATTTTTTATTTAGTCTTTTTATATGTAAGTTATATATTAATAAAAATACTTTATTCCTCTTTTTTAAGCGAAGTCCTTCGAATTATTTAACGTTATAGTATTTACGTATACGTTTTTGAACGAATTCGAGTTCTTCTTTAAGTTTAGTATATAGTATATATAATTTTCTTACCTTTACTACCGCCCTAAGTACCTTTACCTCTAGTCCTTACCGTAAATCTACCTTAAAACTATAGTTCGTTAAGAATAGTATAACCTTCGTTATCTCCGTAGGTACCGTATTATACGTAAGCTATACCGCTGGTAAGAGTGTAATTTAGTTATTTTATTTAAAATTAATGTAATTTCGAAGGTATTATTTAATAATTTAATTAAATCTCTTTGTTTAGCCGTCCGTTTACGGGTAGTATACCGACGACGCTTTACTTTTTACTTTTACTTACTTTATTAAAGCCTTTTAAAACTTCGATATAAACTTAATATCGCGATCCGTAATAAATTCCCTTAGCTATATATATATCGCCGTTACGTTCCGAAATACTATATCCGTTAATTACTCCGCCGTCCAGGTCTCCTTATAGGGTAGAAAATACGCCTATTTAATAAGCCTATCGACTACCGTTAAGATATTATCGTACTTAACGCCTGTAGTTATGTCCTTAGATTTTAGTAGTTTAGTAATAAAGTTTATAGATACTGAACTTTAGGGTTACTTTACCATTAATAATAGCTTTAAGAATCTGTACGGCTTATACCTTTCTACTTTTGTTCTCCTATAAAGGTTATATTTCCGTAGTGTTTCCTTTACGTCCTTTTTTAATCCTAGTTAATTAAAGTGTTATTTAATTTTCTCTGTTATTTTAGTTACTTCTATATATCCTCCGAGTTTCGACTTGTAGATTTCCTAAATTAGGGTCTTCCGTTAATTTAGATCGACGTAGACTTTATTATTATATTAAAGCCGGTAGTAATTATCCTTCTAAATCCTTAATAGTTTTAACTCCGTCTATTACTTTTAATCGTTACTGTCGATATAACTTTAATATTTATGGGTAGTAGATTCTTCTCGGTATACTATATAATACTCGGCTTACTATTAGAGCGGGTATTTAAATATACTTTTTATTGTTTTTTATAATAAAGGTGGTAACTCTTTTTTTACTTTCTTTTTATAGTGGTCCGCCCTTTTACTTAGAGCGTTTGCTCTTGCGTTTTTAGATCTTTTTTTATAGTAGATTTGGAAATTAAACTTTGATAAAAATTTTGACTACTTACTTTACTTAGCGTTAAGGACCTTAGTAGTAGTAAAATACTTTAAGTTTTTATAATCCGTATAGACTTAAACTTCGTAGTTAATACTACTAAAGTATAGTCTTTACTCCTTGAAAGCCTTAATGATAATAAGTAGCTTTTTATTGTAGATAAAGTAATTTTTACGTAGTTTCTCTAATTTCTTCGAAAAGAATACTATTAAATGTAATTTCCTATTTTTATTTCGTTATTTTAACTACCCTCTAATAGCGTAATCGGAGGTATTTATCTCGATTTTAAAAGGTTATTCTAAGTTAGAGAGCCTAAGTATTAGGTCCGCTGTAATAACGTTTTTAATAATTTAAAAAGCTTTTTTTTATTTCTTTTTCTATTTAAATTTAGCGTTTTTTTTAGTAAGGTTGTTTAGTGGCCTCGTTATAGCGTTATAATTCCGTATAAATATTCGATAGAAGTTTGTAAATCTTAAAAACTTTTAAACCCTTATTTTTAATTATTCGGCCGTTTTTATTTATAATTTCGATTAGTTTTTAATTACTATAATTTTCCTTAGTTTTATTTATATTTTTCTTAGCGAAATAAGATACTTTAAGTAAACTGTTTTTTATATATAGAACTTACTTTTATCCTTATTAACCGATAATCCGGTTCTATATAATACGTTTAAAATCTCTTTAATATACCTTTTATACTCCTTTAGAGTGTGTAAGTAGATAAGAATATTATCGAGGTAGTAAATTGCTATTTTATCGAGGTATTGGCGAATTATATAATTAATGAGGGCTTGGAAAGTCGTTAGTATATTTATAAGCCCGAACGGTATAACGAGATACTCGAAATACCTATAAGGTATGTAAAAAGCCGTCTTTTATTCGTCTTTCTCTTTAATTCGTATATATATATATCCGACTGGTATATTAAGTCTAGTAAACTATTATACCCCTACTAGTTAACTCTGTAACCATAAAATTAATAGTAGTAAGTAATCGTTTTTTACTATCTTTTAATTTAATTATCGATAATCTATATATAATTGCGGATTTCCGTCCTTCTTAAGTACGAAGAAAATAGGATATTTAGCCGGCGATATAGATACTTTAATATACTTTTTTTTAATATTTTCGTTTAAATACTTCCGTAACTCCTTACTTTACTTATCGTTAGTATAGTAGACTTAGAAAAGCTTAAGTTTTACTTTTTCCTTAAGTTTAATCTTATAGTTTTATAGTCCCTTCTTTAGTAAACTTTAAAGGTGTTTTACTGTAAATACCGGATACCTCCGGTACTTTATCGGTACCTCCTTCTTCTCGCCTTTTTTTATATTATTATAATAGGTGTATTTGTCCTTTATTATTGTTGTAATTTCCATTAATGTAATTATTCCTATTAACCTTACTTCTTCGATTTTACCGCTTTTATTAATTAAGTATATTAATATTTCTTGTATCTTTTACGGTAGTGCCGTAGAGGGTACTTATCCCGCACTCTACTTCTACTGTGCTCCTGATCTCCTATCGTTAGTTGGATACTTCCGATATTCCCTCGATCGTAAGTAGCTACCGTCTTTCTAATCGATATTTAGGTTATAATCTTCGTACTATAGTTGCCCTAGGATTATATCCTTCTTTAGCCTTATATTTACGATATCGAAAATCACTTTAGTTATTTTTCCTAATATAGTAATATTTAACGGTATTATTTCTTTAGTTATTAACTACGTAGGGAAGGGTCCTTTTATAATAATATTTTCCTTTTTTCTTTTTTATAGAACTCGGGTTTATTATATAAACTTAGGTAAAATTAAATCCGCTTTTACTCTACTATTTATAAGTATTTATATTTAAAAACTCTTTTAACGCGCTACTATTTATAGTCTTTTGTCTTTTATACTTCTCCTTTATATAGTAGCGCCCTCGTTAATATATCGTTTATAGTCCTTTAAAGGTTTTCGGCTTCCGCGAAAGGCCGTAGTCCTTTTCCTGACTATTGTTATACTTTTAGAGCGTCCTTTTTGATTAAACTGTCTAGTAGCTCGAAATCGGCTAACTATCGTCGTTAGGCTTCCTTTTACTTTTTATATTTGGCACTATTCTGGGCCCTTTTTTTACTACGTATTTTATGTACCTTAGGGCCGGCTTTATGGTGCTTTCGGACCTTCGCCCGTAGGTAAAAGGCGCAATCTGAACTCGTATACTACGTCAAGCTATATTCCTTCTAGTCAGCGGTGTTTTCTCCTTAATCTATTATCTAGTCGAGGCAGTACCTTACGTATCTAAGTATAACCTATATAACTTAGAGTCCCTTTCGTTTAACTAGGTCTCCTATCTTTTATAGGAAGTAGTCGTTTAATTCTTCTTCTAGTACTTCCTATCTCGCGAGTGTATTCCGTACTGGTATCGGCTCGCCCGTTAAGGTAACCTCCTTAATCGGCTAGTGCCGGTTAAGCGCTTTCCACTAATAGTATTCCTTATATATATAAGCGATACACTAGAACTATAGTATCCTCTTGTATTCCGGGTATCGTGGGTAGACTTACGGAGTATTATCTTTGTAACGGGTATATTACCCGAATACTAGATATTCTTTTGATAGTAATGTAAGTCCGGTATTAACTATCGGTCGTAATACCTAATATTCATCCTAGGTCTTTTCGCCTATAAAGAATATTGCGAATTTATTATTAAAGTCCTCTTTAGGGATAATCTAATATTCGTTTCCTTATTATAGTTGTACGGTCGGCTAGTTACTATTAGTAGTTTACGTTACTTTATCTTCGAGGTCGCGGTATTACCGTTTAATAATTTTTCGCTATTTCTAAAGCTTTTCTATCACTTCTTTGAATCTTTAAACTCGTTCCTCCGCTTACCTTATAGCTTTTTCTATATCCCGGTCCGAAGTATTAACTAAGGTAAAAACCTACCTTAATTATCGTATTATTTCCTTAAAGGGCCTTAAAGTAGTACTTTCTTTTAATTTTATAGCCCCTTTAATCGGCAGCTCTTATCCTATAATATAATCTTCTCCTTCGGAATCGACCGTTAACTTTCCTTCCCGGGCTCCGCACCTGTAATTATTATCGGTATAATCGTCCGCTAAATCCCGAAAATCCTTATAAATATACTCGGCACTAGAGATCTCGATAATCCATATAGTCTTAGCTATTACCGCCGTTTCTCTTTCTTTTTAACCGAGTTACTTAGGTAACCGGTAGTCTCTTTTAAAGTGGCCTATCTTTCTGCAGTTAAAGTATTTAATATCGCCTTTTCCCTTAAATTACTTTTAAACTACGTCCACTTCTATAGGCCTTACGTAAATAGTTCCTAAAACGTAAGTCCTATAAGGCCGTCTCTTCTTCTTATCGTTAGGCCGGTAGGGTTTCTATACGTATATACCCTTGCGCTCCTTACAGTACTAATATTACCGATCGTTAATATGGACCGCTATTGCGATATACTCGTCGATAGTCTCCGGTCGCTTTTATCGATATAGCTTATCTTTAACTTCTTTCTTAAGCCCGTTATAAAATAACTATATTAACCTTTTATTATTAATTTCGTTACCGAGTACGTCTGTTCTAAATACTATAGTATAATCGGCAGTAAATCTAGTTTACTTAAGGTTAGTTAATCGCTTTTAAATACACTTACTTTTATTGTACTTTCCGAATACCTCTTTAATTTTTTCCTTAAATCCCTTATACGTTTTAAAATACTTTTTAGTAACCTCCTCCCTTTTATTAGGCTAGTTATTAAAATAATCTCCTAAGATAAGCTCGAACTAAATAAGCGCTTTATCCTTAAGCCTGGACGTAGCGTATATTACTTTAGTTTATTTATCCGGAAAACGGAAAAGATAGTATCGAAAATATACTTTAAGTTAAATCAAAAATCCTTCTAATTCTCCTTTACCCCCCCCGTAACGGTCGGGAGCCTCGAGCCGAGTATGCTCTTCTTCCTTACGTAAGTTATTAATTTTATAGTAAAATATAGTATCCCCTTACGTAAGGGCTTCGTAAGAGAGGCGAGCCTTATCCTCGAACTTTTAGATATAGGTAAGGAGTTAATCGATAGTAGGTTAAGTTGGGATTTCTCCCTAGGTATTAGTATTATCGGCTATAGCGTTAATTTAGCGCCTTTAACTTATCTAATAATAGAGTTAAAGTAAGTATATAACGTATAACGAACCCCTATACAGAACCTTTAAAAGGGATATTCGGTTGAAGGTAACTTCTAATAATTAGTTCGGTATAGCTAAATAGTATATAATAAAATGTTTTAATGTAAATATAAGATTCCGTAAATATAAGTTATAATTGTATATTACGGAACTATTTATAAATTATCTAGTTCCTCCGTATATATAGACCTAATACTAAAACCTAGATCGTTTTTATTCTTCGAGGATTATAACTTCCCGTTAAGAATTATAATGATTCCCAGGAATTACTTATAATTCCTCGTGTCCCGGATGATCCTCCTCCCATTGGCCTATCCTCCTTTCTTCTGATTGGCTACCGTGCCTCCTCTCTCCTATTGGTTATTCCCCCTCGGGTGTCTACATTATATTCGTGACACGCTATAAGTTTAAAGCTATAATATAGTAACCTTAGACCCTCGTAAAGTTATTTTATATATCTTTCGTCGATATATCGGGATCCGGGCTCTTATTAAACTAATATAGATTATAGGCGTAGCTACTACCGCGGCCTTACCACTTATAATAGTACTAATAATCTTCTAGATTAAACTTTTTCTCGAATATAATCTTCTATAATAATTTATTATAAGAGTAGAAGTATTAAATTACGATATACGGGTTTTTATATAGTAATTAACGTAATTTAGCTATACGTATATACTCGTTTAGAACCTTCTATTCTTCGTACTCGGGTATATACTGGTATAAACTCTACTAATAAAAATCGGCTAGGCTTTAGGTAATAAAGGTAATTAGGACGCTAAAGTAATAAGTAAACGTCTTATACTTACGCTGCCGGCGATACTAAAAAGGACGGGTACCTTTAATTATACCTATAAAACGCGAAATATAATTTAAAATTACTTAAGTTTCTGGCTATTCGGGGTCGGCTAAAACTCGCTAAAGGTCCTCCTTAGTAAACGGCGTATAATAGTATTTATTAATATAAAACTTACTAACGTGCGTGATAAGCGAGTGACACAGATAAGCGAGTGACATACTCCCCCCTACAATACAACACCTCCACCTTTAACATCACTTTCTTCCATAATATAATATGACCTCACTATTAAAAGAAGGCAGGCTTATTATGGCCCTTCAAGCTCTCGAAAAAGATAAAGATCTAAGTTTACGAACTACAGCTAACGTCTATAATATTGCTTTTAAAACCCTTATACGCCGACGCGCCGGTATATCTATACGACGCGATATTCTAGCTAATTCGCGTAAACTTATAGATTTAAAGGAAAAAACGATTATTTAATATATAATTAAGCTATATATACGCGTATTTTATCCCCGGCTTGTGTATATAGAAGATATAGCTAATCGATTATTACGCGAATGCGACGCGCCTCTTATTGGCGTACGATGGGCTTATAACTTTATTAAGTATTAACTAGAACTTCGGATGCGTTTTATATATAAATACGATTATTAGAGGGCTAAGTGCGAAGATTTAGAGGTTATTTATAAGTGGTTTACTTTTATACGGAATATTAAGGTTAAGTATGGTATCGTAGATAATAATATTTATAACTTCGACGAGATTAGGTTTATAATAGGTATTATTTTCGTAGGTATAGTAGTTATAACTTCTGATGGCCGTGGTAAGGTTAAATAGGTCTAGCTTAGTAATCGTGAGTGGGCTACGGTTATTTAAGGCGTAAATACTTTATGTTAAGTTATCCTACTATTTATTATTTTGGCCGGATAATATTACCTCGCTAATTGGTATTAAGAGTATAGCCTTCCGGCTACTTAGTATATTGTAATAACCGATAATAGTTAGATTACTAATAAGAAAGGTATAGATTAGATTCGGTACTTCGATTTCTATATAATATTTCGTACGAAGGGTAAATATCGGTTATTAATTTTTGACGGTTACGAGAGTTACTACTCTGAAGAATTCGAAATTTATTGCCGGGAGTATAATATTATTATACTATGTATGCCTCCGTACTCTTTTTATATACTTTAGTTATTGGATGTTAGCTGTTTTACGCTATTAAAGAAGGCGTATAGCCGTTAAATTGAGTAGTTGATACGGATGAATATTATATATATTAGTAAGTTGGAGTTTCTTTGTATATTTAGAGAAGTGTTTTTTGCTTCGATTATAGAAAAGAATATCTAAGGAGGTTTTTCTGGAGTTGGCCTTGTGCCGTACGATTAAGAGAGGGTGCTTTTTAAGTTAGATGTGCGTATTCGGACCCTAATACCCCTAGCCTTAAGCCTAACTACAGTACTACCTTGGGTCTCTTAAACGCTATATAACCCTCGAGAGGCTACCTTATAGTCAGCGCTTATTAAAATTCGAATTTCTAACTATTAGGGTAACTTTCCAACCTTAATGCTAGCCGCTATAGACTAGTTTACTAAGGGAGTAATAGGTATAATATACGAGGTGGCTCTTCTCCGTATAGAGGTCTCTTTACTACGTAAGGCTAATGAGGAGCTTAGTAAGAGATAGAGAGCTAAAAAAACACATGTGCGGCTTAGAGGGTCACTTATTGTATAAGAGGTACAGGATCTGCTGGATCAGAAGGCTGTGGGTGAGCAGGTAGCCCAGGAAATACGACAAAGTGGTGGTGGTGTAGGGGGGTCTCGTACGAAGATTCGGTGCTGTGGTGTGTGCGGTAAGCCTGGCCACAATGCACGTACGTGCAAGGAGGCTGCAGAATCGTCTGATTTATCTATTTCTAGTTTAGTTATCATTGTTTCCTAGTGTTGTGGTTGTATAATTGAGGATAGTTATGGTGGGGTGGTGGAAAGTATGTCACTCGCTTATCTGTATCACTCGCTTATCACGCACGTTATTATTACGTATTTATTAATATATTAATATATTTAAGGTAATAAAGCGAAAACTATAATATTTAACGAACTAATTATCCTTCTACTTTATAATATACTTAATATAATCCTAATAGGATATATTATATTATTTAGGCTTAATAAAATCCGTAATACCTTAAGGAAATAAAGTAGGGTAGGCTAAAGAAAGTAATATATATTTCTAATTAAATTTATCTAAAAGCGTACGACGGATAAATAATATAGGTAACTAGTATACTAAGTGCGGATCGGTGTATTATAGGAGGACCCGTTCGGTATCCTTAGCGACGGTATTATCGATACGGCCTTAAAATTAATTAAACTTAATCTTCTAAATAAATAGATTAAGTATTACAGTTTCGTCGATAACTTTAAAATCTTTTAACTCTAACTCCTCGACCGGGTTAATATTAAGGTTAAAATCGGCAGGTAAACCCGAGGTTTCGTTAATTTTATAAATATTTAATTAATCGAAAACGTTACTATTTTCGGGAAATTAAAAATGATTATTATAATTTAAAATAAAGTTTCAATAACTTAGGTAATTAAAGGAAAGAAACTTAAGTTAGGCCTCTATTATAGTACGGCGGACACGGAATCGTCGGCGGAATTACCGATCTATCCGGGCTATATTTTCAGAACTATAAGGCCGAAAGATAACGATATCGAGGTTTTTAAGTAGTAAAGGGAATTTACTATATACTTTATTAATATTATATAAGAAGTATATAATATACCTACAATATTTATATTACTACCTACAAACCTATATTTTATTAATTACTAAACCTTTTACTTTTATCCTTATTATATACTATAAATATATTAACGCTAACGTACACCCGCGCAATAAACATCTCTTTTAACAGCTCAAACCTAGGTAGATTATTAGGTATAAAGCTAAAATCTAACTTATTCGTAACCGAAAAGAAAAAAGGCTCGTCCTAACGCTTCTTATTATCTTTATCGTAATAACACTTATAAATCCTATCCGCTTTAAGCTCTACATGGAAGCACCGTTCCTTACACCGTAGGCAATATTACATCTACTCGGCAGTAAATACACTATCGAATTCTACTTTAATAGCGAAGTCTTCTACGGTAAGAGGTAACTCCTAATCGGCTCCTATAAACTAAGGGGGAGGCTCGTCGAATTTGCGGGGAGCTGGTTTAAGGGAGGCGCGTTTACGTGGTCGGCCGGGAGGATTTCGGGCAATACGCAGTCGTCCTCGGCGGCGGCCACGAGTAGGTGTGGATGGTAAGGGTAGTGGCCGTCGCTGTGGAACGAGAGATCCGACGCGAGGCACTTCATCGTCAGCTTCCATCTCTTCCTCAGGCTCTCTCAGTTAAGCAGAGGGTGGGAAGTCGGTGGCAGGGTCGTAGATCTCTTATTACTAGCGAAGTAAGCCGCTCATCGTCGGGGTCTAGGAAGGTTCTTTACTATAGCGACGCTGGACTCGATTAGCGTCGCTAAATGCCCAAGACCTCGCTACAAGCAACAGCCATTTCGGGAGTATCCGTACCGACACGGCCGCCTTCGCGGTATCGCTAGGCAAGGACCGAATGGGTGAGATTCTGGCGAGGCGCAACGGCTGGATTTTGTCCGCCGGCTATCGCAGCTACTGCAGAAATACATGTAGCCGACTCGGTTCTCTAGGAATAAGGTTAGTGTTAAAATGCAGCATTTATTCATGGAATTTTACAGCACTTGTTCATGAAATTCTGCGCCCACATTGTTCCCAACAGGCTCGCCCACAAGCGCTCTCAACGGCTCGCCCACAAGCGCTCTCAACGGCTCGCCCACAAGCGCTCTCAACGGCTCCCAGGACTCCTCACCGGATCTCCGGACAGATCACTGACCGGACCTCCGAACAATGAGATCATGATACGAGAAGCCTCATGAGCGATACGAGCATCTTATCGGCAACCTGGTCACCTTGTGACCTTACCGAACCATAGATCCAAGCCACTGGGGCTACCGAGCGATAGGGAGTGATAAGGATGATAAGGAAGTTTAGGTGCTCATAACGAGCCCTCTTCCCATTGCAATGGTTTTCCTGCTTCTTTCTTTCCTTAAGAAATGATAAGTCAAGTCAGTCAATAAGATTGGTCATTTACAGTATCTTATGTGTAAGACCACAATATCTCAGTACACTATTCTCTGTATTTGCAGGTAATTACTTCCTGTTGCACTTTCTTCCTTCGGCAACTACGTCGTCGTACTCAGCAGCACAGTCCGAGACTCGCCAAGTCCTTAGGTAACTGCTTCACCTTCCTGAGACCCCTGTATTTACAGTGCTCTCAGCGACCTCATTTCAACAGTTAGTAAAGCAATAGAGGAAGATAGGACTGATAGACTCGCCTGCTGCTTATTGCGATGCCGGCAATCTGCACAATTGAAGACGATCCTTCGAGGGCCTCGTTTCGACCAGAATTGGTCGATCGGCTTCTCAGCGCCGCAGCTATAGTAAGATTTGCGGGAAACCACATCCGCCGCACCTGGCTCGTCCGCCATGGACACTAAATAGGCCGGCCATAACGGGCAAACAATACCACAGAGGAAAGGAGCGTTGGTAACAAATGAGGAATAGTTGTTAAAGTCGTTGCGGTAGGGTTAAGGTGGCGGTGCGATTGATGGTTGGATAAATAGAGGAAATTGAAATTCGCGGTGGGGGAATTTAGGTAGGAGGATTTGAATTTGACGCGGGGTCAAAGGCAAAGCGGGGCATTGTTTGTGTGGGGCAATACGCGCAATCACGTGTCCACCGCACAATGGCCCGGGCGCACCTAACAACCACCTCAAAAGGTATTCAAACGCTTGCATCTCCACCATTTCGCGCCCCTTCAGAGATCTGACTTCAGATCCAGATTTGCCATAGAAACACGCACAGAATGGTGCCAGTTGCTTAAGTTTTGGAGGTGTGGAGGCATTGGGCCCACTTTTCAGAGCTAGTTGACCAATCCAGGGAAAGCGATAAGAGTCTTATCAATTTTGTATGCGAATTTTTGGAAGTTTAGCAACAATATTGTCCTCCGGACAGGATTAAATAAGTATATAACGTAGGGAGTATTTTAGCAGTTAGAAGTAACTAAGGAACTTTAAGAAGAATATTAAGAATTATAAGACTTTTATTTATAGCGTTGTTCTACTATCGCTACGTATATAATAGAGGGAACCCTGCCGAGATCCCCGCAGTTCGGTTCTTAGCAATCTCCACTTGATCGACCCATAACGGCCAATGTTGCATTAGCTAATGACTAATTACTCTAGAAAGAAGTCATGACGATTCTCTTCAATCGCAGCCTCGCCGTCCATAATACCGTCACAGAAGGCCTCACTCAGCAGTTGGAAGGTCTCCTTCTCCCCTTTTTAACTGGCAACTGCCTCACTATAAATAGGATCCTTCCGCCATAAAACACGACCACAGCATCGCCCACCTGCATATCGGGTGGCCCCATACCAAGGTAGCCCTTAGCTGTGAGAAATGGTTTCTTATTACCATCTTCCGCAAATACGAATTATCGATATTTAGCTTCCAACTCTCCCCTCTACCTCTTCTCCTCCTACCCAAACTCTTCGTAAATCCGCAGCGCTTTCTCGGGTCGCTCTATATTCTATCTCCTATCACATAAAAGGTAATTATACGCTTATTAATACTGCATATGGACACTATAATCTCGCGAGGCTCGGACCCAAAGACTATCCACCTACCATCTGTCTGTAATTAGGACCCTCTAAAGTATTTCTACTCGTCGTTTCTCAGAAGGATAGGCGTTCCTAGGCTTTAATACGGCCATATTAAGCAAATAGCCAACCTACTAAAGACAACGAAGCTCCCGCTCCGAGTCGAATATTAATATATTAAACTACACTTCATTTACGGGAGCTAGAGTATCGATAGTATTTACCCAAAATCATTTTAAGCCGAGAATACGTAGCGACTATAACGGAATTATCTCTACTTTAAGGTATTGCTCCCCGTAAGCTGCGAAGTAGTGTTGATCAATAGCCTTATTGTGACGAACCCCTGTACAGAACCTCTGAAAGGGATACTCAGTTGAAGGCAACTTCTGACAATTGGTTCTGTGCAGCTAAACAGTGCACAACAAGATGTCTCAATGTAAACACAAGATCCCGTGAATACAAGCTGTGATTGCATACTGCGGAACTATCTACAAGCTATCTAGTTCCTCCGTATATATAGACCTAGTGCCAAGACCTAGATCGTTCTATTCTTCGAGGATCATAACTATCTCTCGGGGATCATAATAATTCCCAGGAATCATTCATGATTCCTTATGTCCCGGATGATCCTCCTCCTATTGGCCCATTCTCCTTTCCTCTGATTAGCTACCGTACCTCTTCTCTCCCATTGGTTGTTCCCCTCGGGTGTCCACATCATATTCGTAACACTTATTTACATAATAATATAAAGTAATCTCGTTAATTTTCTAATCCGGTATTTACGATAGTAGATCTTTTATAACCTTTAGCGACCTTATATAGTATAAGACTTCTACCTACCCTAAAACCTCATTAGTAATTATTTTCTTTGTAATATTTATTATAATATCTTTCGTTTTTTCCTTCCTTTAAAAATCTTTATAATTAAGCTATATTTTTAACGCTTCCTTATTAATTATTAACTTTAATAACGAATAAACTTTATTTCTTTAAATTTTTACCTTAATATTTCTCCCTATAAATATCTTCCTTATTAAAGTAAATAATGTATCCTCTATTATATTAAAAAGCTTATTTTTATACTTCTTTCACCGTTTTTAATAATTAAAAAAATATAAAGTTAGATCTTTAGGGCGAACTTTAAACTCCGAAATTGTAATATTATAAGGAAACTTTATTATCTCGCGTATACTAAAGCCTAACACCTACCTTATAAATAATATTAAATCGACCTTAAACCTCTTATATCTATATATAAATACTGTATCGGGATATATATAAAACTCCTATACTACCTACGCCCGGGTAAACTACTTTCGTTAAAACTAAACCGTTATACTACTATCCTATATTCTCGCTATAAAATTACCGGCGTACTTCTTTATAATAGTATAGAACTATTAGGTTTCGAGATCGTCGGGATTAGTACCGTTAAAGATCGTTTATAGGATTAACTAGCCTTCCTTAATATAGTACTTCTCGACGTGTCACGAATATGATGTGGACACCCGAGGGGGAACAACCAATAGGAGAGAGGAGGCACGGTAGCCAATTAGAAGAAAGGAGGATAGGCCAATGGGAGGAGGATTATCCGGGACACGAGGAATTATAAGTGATTCTTAGGAATCATTATAATTCTTAACGGGAAGTTATAATCCTCGAAAAATAAGAACGATCTAGGTTTTAGTATTAGGTTTATATATACGGAGGAACTAAATAGCTTATAGATAGTTCCGTAGTATATAATTATAGTTTATATTTACGGGATCTTATATTTATATTAAAATATCTTATTATATACTATTTAACTATACCGAACTAATTATTAAAAGTTATTTTTAACCGAATATCCCTTTTAGAGGTTCTATATAGGGGTTCGTTATACGTTATATACTTATTTTAACTTTATTATCGGATAAATTAAAAGTACTAAATTAACGCTATAGCCGATAATATTAATACTTAAAGAGAAATCCTAACTTAACCTACTATCGACTAACTCCTTACCCGTATCTAAGAGCTCGAGGATAAGGCTCGCCTCTCTCATAAAGCCCTTATGTAGGGGGATACTATACTCTATTACGAGATTAGTAACTTACGTAAAGAAGGAGAGCGTACCCGGCTCGAGGCTTTCGACTACTACGGGGGGGCTAAAGGAAAATTAGGAGGATTTTTGATCTAGCTTAAAATATACTTTCGGTATTATCCTTCCCGTTTCCCGGACAAATAGACTAAGGTAGTATACGCCGCGTTTAAACTTAAGGATAAGGTACTTACTTAGTTCGAGCTTATTTTAAGAGACTATTTCGATAATTAGCTTAACGAAAGGGAGGAGGTTACTAAAAAATATTTTAAGACGTATAAAGGATTTAAGGAAAAGATTAAAGAGGTATTCGGAGAGTACGATAAAGGTAAGCGTACTTAGGAGCGATTGGCTAACCTTAAGTAAATTAGATCTATTACCGACTACGCTATAGTATTTAAAACGGACGTACTTTGTAGCGAATTTAACGACGAAGGGTTAATATAGTTATTTTATAACGGACTTAAGGAAGAAGTTAAGGATAAGCTGTATCGATAAGAGCGACCGGAGATTATCGACGAGTATATCGTAATAGCGGTCCGTATCGACGATCGGTAATATTAGCGCCGTAAAGAGCGTAAAGGTATATGCGTATAAGGATCCTACCGACCTAACGATAAAAAAAAGAGACGGCTTTATAGGACTTACGTTTTAAGAACCACTTACGTAGGGCCTATAAAAGTGGATGTAATTTAAAAGCGATTTAAGGGAAAAGGCAATGTTAAGTACTTTAATTACGGGAAGATAGGCTACTTTAAGAGAGACTGCCGGTTACTTAAATAGCTCGGTTAGAAAGAAAGAGAAACGGCGGTAGTAGCTAAGACTATACGGATTATCGAGATCTCTAGTACCGAATACGCCTATAAGGATTTTCGGGACTTAACGGACGACTATACCGATAATAATTACGGGTGCGGGGCCCGGGAAGGAGAGTTAACGGTCGATTCCGAGGGAAAAGACCGCGTTATAGGATAAGAGTTGCCGATTAAAGGGGCTATAAGACTAGAAAAAAGTACTGCTTTAAGGCCCTTTAAGGAAACGATATAATAATTAAGGTAGGTTTTTACCTTAATTAATACCTCGGACCGGGATATAGAAAGAATTATAAGGTAAGCGGAGGAACGAATTTAAAAATTCGAAGAAGTAATAGAAAAGCTTTAAAAATAGTAAAAAGTTATTAAACGGTAATACCGTAATTTCGAAGATAAAGTAGCGTAAACTATTAATAGTAATTAGCCGACTATATAACTATAATAAGGAAATAAATATTAAATTATTCCCGAAAAGGACTTTAATAATAAATTTATAGTATTCTTTACGGACGAAAAGACTTAAGGTAAATATTAGGTATTATAACTGACGATTAGTACCGGACTTATACTACTATTAAAAGAATATCTAGTATTCGGGTAGTATACCCGTTACGAAAGTAATACTCCGTAAATCTACCTACGATACCCGGAATATAGAAGGATACTATAGTTTTAGTATATCGCTTATATATATAAAGAATATTATTAATCGAAAGTACCACGAAGCCGGCCCTAAGGTATATAAGATACGCAGCAAGAAAAGGGCCTAGAATAGTGCTAGATATAAGAAGTGGAAAGAAGTTTAATAATGATAATTAGCCGATTTCGAGCTATTAGATAGTTTAATCGAAGAGGATACTCTAAAGGTATAATAATAGTCGGGAAAAAGGCTATAGCCTTTTGTAAAGGCCGAAAACCTTTAAAAGACTATAAACGATATATTAACGAGGTCGCTATTATATAAAGGAGAGGTATAAAAGATAAGAGATTGCGAATAGTAATACGTTAAAAGAGCTTTTAAGTATAGGTATTTATAGATAATAAAGTAAAAGTAGATTTAATTTTACTTAAGTTTATATAATAAGCCCGAGTTTTATAGAGGAGAAAAAAAGAAGAGGTTATTATAAAGGGACCTTTCCCTATATAGTTAGTAATTAAAGAAACGGTATTATTAAATATTATTATATTAGGAAAAATAATTAAAGTGATTTTCGATATTATAGATATAAGGCTAGAGAAAGATATAATTCTAGGGTAACTATAGTATAAGAATTATAATTTAAATATTAATTAGAAGGACGGTAGCTACCTATAACCGAGGGAATATCGGAAGTATTTAATTAACGATAGGAGATTAGGGGCACGGTAGGAGCAGAGTGTAGGATAAGTATCCTCTACGGTACTACCGTAAGAAATATAAGAAATATTAATATATTTAATTAATAAGGGCGGTAAAATCGAAGAAGTAAAATTAATAAAAATAATTATATTAGTAGAAATTATAATAGTAATAAAAGATAAATATATTTATTATAATAATATAAAGAAAAGCAAAAAGAAGGAGGTATCGATAAAGTACCGGAGGTATCCGGTATTTATAGTAAAATACTTTTAAGGTTTATTAAAGAGGGGATTATAGGACTATAAAATTAAGTTTAAGAAAGGAGTAAAGTTTAAATTTTTCTAGGTTTATTATATTAATAATAAGTAAAGTAAGGAATTACGAAAGTATTTAAACGAAAATATTAAGAGAAAGTATATTAAAGTATTTATATCGCTAGCTAAATATCTTATTTTCTTTGTACTTAAGAAGGACGGAAGTCTGTAACTATATATAGATTATTGATAATTAAATTAGGAGATAATGAAAAATGGTTATTTATTATTGTTAAAATAGGTCCCTGTGAGGCCTAATTTACAGTGGACTGGCAGCTGTAATACTACGTGGTTATAGGTGTGAAGGATTGGAGGATTCGGCTAAGTCTTTGCCCGAAAGAGCTTACCCGTCACCGAGCACTTACCCGGCACCTGCGCACGGGCCCCACTCAGTGCTACAGGCCACTTCAAAAGCTTGCATCGGGCCAACCAGTGGGCCAAAATGGCTATAAGTTTATATTTAAGCCTATAAGGTCTATATACACCACTGGTTAAAAGGGCTAAGCTCTAGGCCTACGATGACCCGCACTTTGCAAAAGGGGGGGGCGGTTTAGGTGAAGATTTGTATAGGCGTGAGTCGCTTTTTGGCAACTCGCACCAAAAACGGGGTCCTACAAGTCGTACTCTGGCTCATCTGCCCGCCCTAGCGTGCGGGGCGCCGCACCTCGGTCGGTGGGTATCTGGTAGAAGTCGAGTATGAACCCTACTATAGAGGATATAACTGGATTATAGAAGGCTAGCTCTATAAATAAAAAAGGTTACCACCTATATTCTCTATTATACAGTACCTATAAGGTACTATAGCCCAGTACCCCAGCAGTAAGCTTTAAGTATCGTATATATTAATTCCGCTGCACTAGAAAAGTACTGTAAGTACCTACCGCTATAGGGCCCTTAGGCCTATATACGGCTCATACCTTTTAACAGGTTATAAGCCCGGAAAGATACCTAGCTGGGTAATAAGCTTATAGGCGTTTCCACTACTTAAAGCTACTTAAACTAGATCAATAAGCTCCTACTTACTATATACTTCGATACCTTAAGTAATTAATCTCTATATTTACAGAATATTCCTCCCTGTATTTACAGTAGCCTACTATTGTAGTATAGCTATTGTTAGCGAAGACTAGGTTTGCCAATACCTTTACGAGTGTTATTCCGGGAACACCGTAAGGTCTAATTTAAACTGCACCAAATTGATATTGTAGGCCTACCAGGGCACTGAAGGCCTGTGAGTTTTAACCTCACGAGCATTAATAATAGCGCTCTCTACCTAAATACTTTGGCTAAGTAAGGTAGTTTTGCCGATAACCTAGGGCAAGTAAAACGCAAGAAAACACTATTCTTGGCCACTACTGCTGCTAGTGGTTACGGTTGAATACTGTGTAAAATTATATATAGGCTTTCGAAGTTTAATTCCTTACTTAAGCCCTAAATAAAATCGTTTTTAGGCTAGGTTAATACCTGTGGGTTTTATACGCGGTACTAAACCCTACCTCCGAAGGACCTAAAATGCAAGATCCTGGGCCCGGGCAGGGGCCCACCGGGGGAGGTGAGCACTTAAGCTCACAGCGTATCCACGAGCTATTCGCAGCGCAACAAGCTCAAATTGGTGAATTGCAGGCCACTGTAAATCGAGTGGCCAGTGCCCTTGAAGCACTAATAACGGCCCAGAATACGGCCACTTAGGCTGCTGAAAATACCGCTAGGCAAGCAGCCGAGGCCACTGAGGCTATTGCTTAACAGCAGACCCTACTAGCCTAGCAGCCTATTTAGGCTGCTGCCGGCCTTGAACTAGCTGCTGCACCTGCTACTCTAGAGCCTATTCTATAGGCTAACCAGCCTATAAGCTCTTAAAAGGTCCTCCACACTACTATTGCTACTGAAATGACTAAGAAGGTCTATGAATTTCCCCCCAATCAGCGCCTTACAGGCCCTGAAAACTTTGACCTTTGGAAGTAAGGCCTAAATATCATGCTTCGAGCTATCAATATAGCGGCATTTACAGAGGATCCCACTGTAGTTTCCCACTGGAGTGATGTAGAATAAGCCCTACTACTGATGTTACTTCGAAACAGTGTAGGCCCAGGCCCTCAGGTCTCAATTTCATGGCAATCTAGCCCTATTGAGGCCTACAGGCTACTGGTTCAACGGTACTCTCACAGCGCTGAATTATAGCGTGGGAACCTTTATAGGGAATACCACTCCCTTACTTTTATTGGATTCACTGGAACTATAGCGGACTTTAACGCTAGGTTCTTCAACTTTGTTAGCTGGCTAATACTAGCCGGTATTAACCTTTAGGCTGTAGATTAAGTAAATTAATACCTGCAGGTTATGGAAAAGAGCTTTCTACAGTGGGCTGAGAGGTAAAGAAGTGCTATTTGTACCGCTAGGGCCTTAGGCTAGAATTCAAGCGCTATTGACCTTAGCTTCCTAATGGCCGACTTACTGGAAGAATAGTGTATTCTAACCTCTACTACTGCTAAAGGGATGGCCTACCGCAGTGAAGAAGGCACTGATAAGGGCCCTAAGGGTAAGGGTAAGAAGGGCAAAAACCCTGAATATAGTGAAGGAGGTCCCCTGTGGAAGAGAAAGAAGAAAAAGAAGAGTCTTAAGGACTTTGAGGGCTTTAAAGAGTAGAAGGATAAGGCCGGTAAGGCCGATAAGGCTAAACTAAAGGCCTCCTTTGCCTGCGTAGCAGGCTTTTATAACTTGAATATAGGTAGCTTGGAAGATAGCGATAGTGATGGCTATATAATAGTGCCTATAGGCCACATCCCAGGCGCCTTAGGCTCTTAGAGTACTGAAGGCAAGGCCTACGTAACCCACCGTAGGGATGCCCTCCTGTACGATATAGGGTCTACGGACCATATAGTCAACGATAAAAAGTGGTTCGTAGATTTCAGACCCTACAGTAGCATCAAATCGATTACTATAGGTGGGGGCCTAGTAAAGCCTAGAGGTTCGGGCACTGCCGTATTTACTGTACTTTCTTAGACTAACCTACCGGAATATACTGAGCTTAGGCTTAAAAATGCCCTGTATATTCCCCAGTTCGACATCAATCTATTCAGTGGGGTAATGCACTATAAGGCAGGTGGATGGCTTGACCGAGAGACCCTACGGGGGCCTAATAAGGCCCCTATCGCTGCCTTTAACTTCCAAAAGTCAGGCTTCTTTTTTAACTTACAGGACCTTGAGGTCCTTGAGTTATATTATAGCGCAAGCTATAATACTATAAGCCGGAAGTGTAAGCTTGTTGTAGAGCTACCTAATAGGTCCTTAATCTGGAAGGATAGCTATAGGAGGGTTGATTCTAGCCTTTCTAGGCTTAGTAATAGGCCTATAGAGCTAAATGGAGATTCTATTAGCTTTGATTTAGGCCCCCGAGAGGTAAAGCCCTGTGTGCTTAGGGGACCTGAGCGTGGCCGTAAGGAAGGCCCTAGCCGGAACGTACCTGGAGGAATAAGGCCCCGTAGACCTGTAGAAGGTCCTGAT